>JAVSCE010005756.1:0-91966 GCA_032199065.1 Smutsia gigantea | reverse complement strand
CACTCATGGCCCAATAAACAGCATGAGTATCAGCATATTTACTTTGGTTCCCTTGACCCTGAGTCCAGGGGTGACAGAATTGGCTCAGATGAATGCTCTACACACAGTAGGTTCACATCACAGCTGAGGAACACTGAGCATGGAAATCCATCACTTTTCTAGCAAGCAGTAAGCTGCTCTTTATCCTGGAGGCAGACATTACCTCATCCTTCAAGGCTGTCCACTGAAAACAGCACTAAGAGAAATGGTCCAGTAAAGAGTGGTCAGGGCCTTGTGTTCTTGGTACCCCAGCAAAATGTATATAGGATTGAAAGGGAGCCATGGAGGACTGTCTATCTCAACATTTATTAGATAATGTAACTGATAAATTCCTCTACAGGAGTAACTTATACCTTCAGGCATACCTGGATCAAGGAGCTCACATGATGCCCTTATGCTTCTCTCCATCTCTCAGCTCTCTTCTCTGCTGTGTTGCCATTAGTCTCAGACACACTCTTTAATGTGGTACAGTTACCTCCCATTGGCTGGGCATGGATCATTCCCCTTTCCCTGACCACAGGGTGTGACCAGGCGGGGAGACTGTTTTAGTTGGCCAGGATCAGAGCAACTGTGCACAGCTGAGCAGCTTATGTAGTACACAAAGCACCATGTAAGGAGGAATCATTCATACCACATGCCATAGACCTGCATATGAATTACAACAGTTTCCAAAAGATAGAAGTAAAATATCCTGAGGAAGGTGCTGTATGGACAGCCCTGGCCAGGGTCATGTGTCCATCCCAGAGCTAGGAGTTGGGGTCAGTCCTACCCAAACCACAAAGTGGTTCCCTGAAGTGACACCAAGGAGCATATATCACGGGTGGGAATGGAAGTTGTGCAGACAAAACCAACAGATGATGCCTACAGATGCCCACTACAGGCCAGTACTATTACCCCTATTTTCTAGATAAGGACATTGAGATTATGCAGTCAAGGAATGTGCCCAAATCATATAAAATTACAAGGGGCAGAATCAAATGCAGAAGTGTCTAATTGTAGAACATATTCAGTGTCCATTTAACCATCCCAATTCACTCTCCTTAAGCTTCTTTATTTGGTGTTCAAATCCCTTCAGTGAATGTTCCCATTTTACCAACTCAATCTCAACCCTCACCATTCAAAACTGTATCTACCCTAGGAAGGAGTCTTTACTGTACTTACTCATGCCTGTTAGGAACCAATAATCCTTCATCTTCTCATTTGAAAAAACAATTCTCTCCAAAACTCAAAGCCTTATGCTTCCTTAAAGTCAAGATCAATACTTCCATCAAAAACTCCAAATTCTTTCACAAAATCAAAGATTTTATTTATGAAGTAACTCCAACTCACTACTCAATTTCCCCAATGAGGCTTACATGCTGAGAAGCTAGAGAACATGTTTTTCCTTACAACACATTAATAGACAACTTTTGGAGCTTCTGGCCAGCCTCAAACTCCCCTTCTCAGAATTCTTTCCAACCTCCACAGGAGTGAACAACTAGCAGCCATATTTGCCTTGCCTGGACGATAAGCTGAGATCTGGCAGTACCTGCTCTTCAGGGTAGGGAGCTACAATAGAGAGGACCATAGACTCAAATTTTGACCCTCGGCTCCAGGAACCAGTGAGTGCCATTTTGTAGAAAGAGGAAGAAAAATAAATAGACTCTTTATGAGGAAGAATTAGAGAGTACAAGTTGCCTCTTACTGGAAGCTTTCCAGTTGCTGTTTCCAGTCAAAGCCTGTTAGCACTGCCTACCCTTGTTTTCCATGTAAGATCCTCTGGATTCATCTGAAATAAACTCCATCTTCTGCAAGCAACAGAACCTAGGCAGACCTAACCCAAGGTAGGGTACACAGTAAGCTCTTACACTTGGTGACTGCAATGGGAAGGCTAAGGTTAAATGTTATTACTCATTACATAGTATCCAGCCATTTATTTGCCAGGGTTACTTATATCTGTTCTTTAGTGATGGTGCTGGAGGAGGGAAGCTGGTGAGAGGGTGACAGGAAGCAGAGTCACCTGTGACTTAGGCAAAGCCTCGGAAAAGGCAGGACGGCAAGAATGGCATGGAGGGGCAGGTTGTGGGATGCTGAGGAGACAGAATTAGGCTGAGCCCATGGGAGGGAGAAATGAGGATGACTCCCCAAGTCCCAACCAGGTCGACAGGGGCAATAGTGGGGCCACCCGCCAAGTCCAAGAAAACAGCAGGGGGAGTGAGTCTGAGGGGAAGTGAGGAGAGCTGGGGAGAAAGATACATGCAGAGGCTTTTCTACCTTTTCTGAACTGCTACAGCACAGAGAGTTGGAGAAAACAATTTTTAAAATCACCTGCTTTCCATTATCAAGTCAGGTTCTCCCTTTTATTACCACCTCTTTTCTCAGACTCAATGACAGCCTGTTATTGGATTTTTTAATTGGACAAAATTGATGTTGAGGGAGAAGCACGTATTATTTGAGGCCTCAAGGTTATATCAACTTGGTTGGTTCTCAGTGATCCGCATCCTGTGTAGGGCCCTTCATGGATGAGACTCTTGGGGGAATCCTACATCAGACCGAGGGATGCAGGGAGAAGGGGGGCAGTGCTCAGGACTCTCTCCTCCCCTTGCCTTTCTTCACTTCTCACTAAGGACTAAAGGTTGTTTGTCTCCCTAAGGGAGAGATCTAAGAAGAAACAGTCCTGGGAGAGCAGCTGATATGCCACTCTACCTCAACAGCTAGCTCACAATGAGGACAACAGAGGTCTGATTTGGGGTGGCACATGGAGAGAGGACAGGAGACACTCCAGGGTAAATAAAGGTTTTAAGAGCTCTATGCCTCCATGTCCCCTGTTGCCTCTCTGGACTGCATTTTTTATCCCTTCTTTGCTGTCATGCTCAAGACCCAACTCAAATAATGTCATTTTTTCATAATATCTTCCTCATATATCAGGAAACACTAGTTTCCCTCTCCTATCTTTTTCCAACTCTATTAATGCATTTATCACACTGTTTTAGAGGTTTAAAAGGATTTTGGGCAGGACGGCTGAATGCAGACACTGGAGTTAAAACCACCCAGATCCAAATCTTGATTCTGCCATGTACCAGCTGTATGGCCTGGGACAAGATACTAAATCTCTAAGATCCTTACTTTATTCATCCACAAAACAGGATAAGAGTACATGCCTCCTAGGATTCTTATAAGGATTAGATGTTATGTGCTTAAAAGGGTGTCTGATACGCAGTAAGCACTGTGTAAGAGGGAGCTATCATTAATATTAGTCCCCTTTGGGCTACTTACTAACTCCCCAAGAAGTCAAGCCTGGGAATGATTTTACCCTTGGCCTCCAAACATGGCACTATTGACTAAATACATCTTTGCACTTGGTTAGCTGACTGATGGCCACAACTACTTGACTCACAGCTCCACCCTCATCTTTGCCCCAAGACTGAATTTCTATTCGTCCCAGGGACACTCCCTTAGAACACCAGGCCCCCCAGCCTATTTACTTCTCTCCAGGGTTTCCAAATTCTGCTCACACACTGCCTTTGAGTTACTCTTATTAAAATACCAATTTCAACAAGTCATCTCCCAGACCCAAAGGTCTGACTGAAGCTCCTGGGCCTTTCCATGTCTGTGCAAGGACCACCCTTTCTCGGCTAGCTGGCTAATCTTTGTATCGCTCATTTTGGCACCAACCCTACAGCTAAATAAAGTCTACACTAAAATAATCCAGGAAAGGCAAGCACAACATATTTTATTATTATTATTATTACACATGAAACACATGAATGCATTCTCACTGCAAAACAAACGAAAAGAAGAAAAAGAAAAAAAAAACTAGAGAATACAAATAGCTCCCTGATATCCAATCACACTCCTCTCCCCAGAAACCATCACTGTCATCATTTCACTACCTACTTCCAGACCTTTCTGTACTTTTAAGGATGCAAAGCAACGGTTTTGTTTTGCTTGTTTTTTTTTTACATAAATGGGATTGCTTGGGGATTTCTTGGTTGCAGCTTGCTTTTTTCATATAGCAATTTGTCTTAGAGATCTTTTCCAAGTTGCAGAGGATTTTGTAGGAGGCTTTACATAGTTCTTTTTCCTGTTGATGGACATTGAGGTTGTTCCCAAACTAAATACTGATTTCATTTTAGTACATCTTCCATCACATGAAATTATCATTTTTAAATTTTTATTAAATAAGAATTTAAATAACAATGAGAAATAAAGCATGAACTCTGGACTTTTTGGTATTCTAATTTGTTTTTATAGCTCTATATAATAATCATAAAAATTTTACTCCTAGATTTCAGTAGCATTATAATACTTAAGTAGCATTATAACAAAATAAGAGAAACAAAATAGAAGGTCCATACTTTGCATTTCTCTTTACATATAAGATTTGGGGTCTTAGTGTATTAGTTATATGTTTCTGTGTAACAAATTACCCCCAAACTTAGTGGTAACACATTGATTATCTTGCAGTTTCTGTATGGCAGCTCAACTGGGTGCTCTGTCTCGGGGTCTCACAAATTCAGTTAAACTGTAGCCAGGCCCGGGGTCTTTGCTGGCTATTAGCCAGAGACATTAGTTCCTCGTGGTTGGGGCTTTTCACAGTGCTCCTGGCAATGGGGCAGTTGGCTTCACTCACAGAGACAGCTCAGTGACAGACACACAAGGAGAGAGAGAATTAGACAGAAATCTTAGTCTTCCTGTAACCTAATCTCAGAAGTGACACTCCATCATTTTGGCCATATTCTATTCATTTAAAGGACGTCAATAGGTCCAGCACCTACTTGAAGTGAGGGGATTACATAAGGGGAAGAACCCAGGAGGAGCGATCATTACAGCCATCTTACAGGCTTACAAGTAACCTGACCTTTCTCTAAATGTTTTGTCATCTGTAAACACTAACCTTATAGAAGACACTGTAAGGACTCAAAGAATTAAAATATGTAAAGTGCTTAGAACAGTACCCGGCACAGGGTGAGCACTAGAGAAATATTAGCTAAGTAGGGATACAAAAAGAATGCACATACCCACTCTCTGCAATACACAGTAGTAAGTACATGGTGCTTATTCAAGAAATGCTTGCCTGAAATGGCCCATGATTACTCAAAAGAAGTTGGAGCATGTGGAAATTACCCCCAAAACAAAAGTACTTTATAAAGGTAAAAGTTCCTACCATAATTACCAGGGGCCTCACTGTCACATCTAAATTTCCCACAAGCTTTCCCCTTATCAGAAATTTCCAGGCAGCAAGCTCCAGTGCACTCCTGAGTCATCTTACATCTAAACAGAAAAAGCCCTGAAAATGCACACCATTCACTTAATTGCAGAAGTTACCCAAATCGCAAAACCACACAATTTGTAAGTTACAGAAAGAAGGGCAAGAGCTTGTCTGCCTAGCTGAGGCATTTCTCAGTGTGCTCTGCAGTTTAAGTAAAATAAGGGGCTCACCTGTGAGGTTTTCGTTTTAATATAAGACCCACCCTGATATTTTAAGGAAAGAAAGGTTACTCATTACACCCCTTGTCTTTAAAGGACATAGTGCAAAGTGGGACATGGGTTAAGGAGCGGTGGCCTGCGTCACACCTGTCCCTTTTGTACAATCCGGGACTCGGTGTGTGGGGGGAAGGAGGCCAAACTGTAATGCAGCAGTTGTGGTAAATGAGTCATGAATCAGGACAGAACAAAAGGCTGGAGTCCCCTCCCCCAGCTCCCCAGGCCACAGAGTCCTCCATTAAACACAAGCTCAGAAACAGCAGCAACTCTCAAGGGCAAATAAATACAATTCAGCTCAGCTCACGGGCCCTCCTGGTAGAGAGATCTCTAGTTTGTGGTGCCCAGTGTGCAAAAGCCACCTTTCTCTGATTCGAAATTCCCAAGGGAGGAGGAAGAAGGAAGACTGGAAAGGCCAGCCTGGCAGCCTGGAGAGGTCACGGATGTGAGTCAACAGCACACCTACCAGCAGCAACTGCCCAGAGATTTGTTGTTGTTGTTGAATTACCCTGGTCGACCTAACCATGAGTGCAATGATGTAAAGGAGCAGGCAAGGAGAAATTTCTCCATACCGTGGGAGGCATCTGCCAGGTTAAGAGTAGATGAGTTAGGAGTATTTTTAGAAAAATAAACCAAATTCCCTCTACAGAGAATTGCTTTTCTGTTCTCTGTTTCAACACCTCCAAAGCCAAATTGCTTTTTGAACAACCAGGGTCTAGGTGGCTGGAACACTGAAAGCTCAGGTGAACTTGGCAAGGTGGGGACCCTGCTTCTGTGAGAGCTAGTAAACCCTGGGGGCTGGGGAGGGGGGGTTATTGAGAGAGCAGAGGTGGAGGCAAAGAAAATACATTCTGGTAATAAATTCCACTTGCTTGAGTTTTCAGTTAAAAGTGGAAAGTATTCTATTTTCTCCAATAAAAGTGAAACTGTGGGTGATTTTGTCACTGTTATGATCTTTATGCTATAAAAAGGTAAAAATAGGATGAAGAGAATATGATTTAATTTTTTTCCTCTCAAGACCAACTAAGGAAAGAATTTATGTGAAGGGTGCCTACAAAATTCGTGCTTTATTACAGGCTATGCAACTGTTTTCTGACTGTGTTGAGTATGCTAACCTTAACTCCTTAACCAGAGTGTAAGTAAGAGGCACAATGGAAAGGCATATAGACTAGTTAAGGAGGGGGACTCTGAAGCATTTCCCAGCATCATCAGCTGTGTGATCTTAAGCAAATGAATCTCCCTCTGTCTCAGTTTCCTCAACTATAAAATTGAGATGATAATAATAGCACCCATCATGTAGGATCACTGCAGAGACCTTAGAACCATCCATGTCCAGCACATAATGGCACTCAGTAAATATTAATTATTGTTTTGTATTCCCCAAGAGCACCCTTCCCAAACCTCAGATCCAGCAATGTTATAGTGCTTTTCAAAAACCTACAGTGGTTACGCCAGTACAGTAGTTAGCCCTTGTCATTGGGGTAAAGCTCTTAGGCTAATTGAGGATCCCATGCGTCACCCGATTTTCTCCCCCGAATCCCCGTGCACCCCCAAATCCATATCTCACTGTGCTTCAACTCCAGCAACAATGTCTTTATGCCCGCCCTCATCCCACCTAGTCCACTGAAATCCTCTTCCATGAGTGGTTATTGGCATCATTCCCCTACTAGAATGTGAACTAAATGAGAACCATTCTCAGAACCCAAATAGTGGGCGGCACATAATAAATGCTCAGGAAAAATTCAGTGAATGATGGAATGACATCACATCACATTAATTTTTTGCAAGATTTAAATTAAATCCCACCAATTCCATGTATATAGTCTTCCTAGATGCCCTTTATAAGATTAAACTTTACTTCTTTTGGGATCTATCCGTGTATTTCTTAGATTATATTCATGGATATTCATTGATATTAAACATTCACTAATAACATATATATATATTTTTAAATAACATCTAAGGGTTAAGTAGTTCTAATGATGAGCCAGGTTTTGGCATATATCAAACTCATTAATCCTCACTATCCCACCTATAAGATAGACACTGTTTTTGTTCTTTCACAGATGAGGAAATGGAGATGCAGAGAAGCTAAATAACTTGCCTAAAGTCACCCTTCTTCACCCAGTCGTGACATGTTCCCTACCACTCACTGTCTCTCCTACAGTGAATCATCTGATTCCCATCTAGCCCCTTCCCCCTAATTCCAGTGTCAGCGGCTCAAAGGACGCAGAAAAGCAACTCTGAGCACACAGCATACAATAAATAAACGTGTGATTCACTCACGCTATCATCTTTCTAGGGCTTCTGCTGGGTGTGCAGGGTGAGTGTCTACACTTGTATCAAAGCCTTGGACTTCAGCGGGATCTCCGAGATAGGGAAGCAGTGTGCTGCCCTGCAGGGTCACCCACCCTCTTCCTGGAGCCTCCCAACCCAACCCACATTTCTAGCATTGCTTTCAGCCACCGCTGTCCCTGAACTCCCTCTCTGGCCTGCTATCCAAGTCAGAGGCGCTCAATTCCACGAAGCCTTCGCTAGGTCCGCTGGTAAAGGAATAGAGTATACGTCCTCTCCACCCTGGGGAGCGGGACCAAGAAGTGGCCCTAACCCACCCCTAACAGCCCAGCAGTAAGTACCGTGCCGGCTGCAGACCAAACCCGAACCCCTTGCCCGCGACAGCCCAAAGCTCAGTGTCCTGACCCTGGGCTCCTGGCTAAGAGCCCGGCTGGCCTCACAGCACGCCACCGCGTGCGCTGGTGACTCAAGCTGGTTAGAGAACCGCCGGGTTTTTCCGACCTGTCCGGGGCCGCCACAGCCCGACCCCGCCCACTACCCAAGCCCCCGCCCCGCCTCAAGTCGTCCTTCTGGTTTGCGGCGCCGGGGGACGCTTCGGCTGGGCTCTCGCGGGTGTGGCCTGAGGACCTCGGCGACGCCTTCCCGAAGGGCGGCCCCCTCCCCAAGCCGGAAAAGCAGACCGCGCACCGCCACGAAGAGCCGGGCATGCTCACTGGCGCAGGCCGGGCCCGCAGCCGCGGCAGGAAACGCCGGCGGGAGGCGGCCCGCTGCGCTGCCAGCTGGAGTCGGGCGGGGCCGGCGCCCCAGCGCTGGGTGGCTCTGCCAGTCCCCGCGCGCCTGGGCGTCGCACACGTGTCCAGGCGTCACGTCCGCGCGCGTCCCCGGGGCTTGCGTCAGCAGCCGCTCCAGAAGCTGGGGGGCCGGGGTTCTGCCCGCCGCTCGGGCTCGCTGCCCGCGACGACGCCGGGAGGAGGAGTCTGGGGGCGCAGAGGGGTGTTCGGAACGCCGTGGGCCGCGGACATCGCCGGTGTGGTCCAGCGCCCCGCCTGCCGGACGCCGGACGCCTGCGCTGCCGGGTCCCGGGCTGGGCGCGGTGGCGTGGCCCCGGAACCCGCCGCCCGCGGGGCGCGCACCGCCTTGACCCCGGCGGCCCCGCGGCAGGCAGGCAGTTCCATGGTTGGTTCGGAGCGCGATGAGCCGCCCGTCCTCCACCGGCCCCAGCGCTAACAAACCCTGCAGCAAGCAGCCGCCGCCGCAGCCCCAGCACGCTCCGTCTCCGGCTGCTCCCCCCGCCGCCGCCACCATCTCGGCTGCGGGCCCCGGCTCGTCCGCGGTGCCCGCCGCGGCGGCGGTAATCTCGGGCCCCGGCGGCGGCGGCGGCGGGGCTGGCCCGGTGTCCCCGCAGCACCACGAGCTGACGTCGCTCTTCGAATGCCCGGTTTGCTTTGACTATGTCCTGCCCCCCATCCTGCAGTGCCAGGCCGGGCACCTGGTGTGTAACCAATGCCGCCAGAAGTTGAGCTGCTGCCCGACGTGCAGGGGCGCCCTGACGCCCAGCATCAGGAATCTGGCTATGGAGAAGGTGGCCTCGGCAGTCCTGTTTCCTTGCAAGGTAAGCCCAGGTGCCACCCGCGCCATCCCTCCCAGGCGACCCTCCAGCAACTCCTGTGTCCCCCGGCCCACTCTTAGGCGCTGAGAGGCAGGTGGCATCTCGCTTGAATATAAAAGAATTTTGTTTACCTTGTTAACCCTCCCGCATGCCCACCTGTCCACTTTGGGAGTAGCTCTAGGCTGACAGTTGTCCGAGCACTGACCCCAGACTAATTGGCACGCGATCGCTGTTAGAACACATCATGTCTCTCCCCGCCGGGTGTCTGCATACTCTGCAGACGTGTGCTCGGGTGTGCTCCGTAAGGTACAAGTAAAACTTGGACCGGGAAGCTGACCATGGGGGATTGAGGAGAGAGGAAATGGGAAAGCTAAATGCACCCTTTACCAGCACTGGGCTAGGAAGGATTGGTACGGATTCGTCTTTCACCCAGCGCCTGCCTTCTGCTCACCCCTGACACGTGGGAACCCTCGGGAGTGTAGCTAAAAAAAGGGCGCCTACAGCCTGTTTTTCCTTCAGCGGCTAGAAAACCCTGCAAGCCACGCCTTTCCCCCCTCCCAGCCTTCTGAGGACTGGGGAGTTGTGTTTTTTCACTAAATGGCGTGAAAACGAGAGTTGATCAGCAATTTAACAGGAAGGGCAGGCAGGAGCTGTTGTTACAGTTCGTTAAAGCCCGTCACTTAATTTCTTTATTCAGTTTAGAGAGTTAGCAATGCTCTTGCAAAAAATGCAAACCACTAGACTGGGAAAGTCAAGGGGAAGACCAAGACCTCTCACCTCCTTTGAGCTCTACCCCACTGCATTTCCAATGACTACATAGAATTGCATTGTGTGGTCATTTTATAACATCTGTTTACCTAAATTTATCACTTAAAAGTCTTCTGGAGCAGTTTCAGAGACATACCTGTCTATATTACTGCATTATAAGCTAGAGCTGTACCATAAAGTTCATATTCTAAACTCAGAAATGGAAATAATGCCCTTAGTACTTTTGAGTTTTTTTGCAAAAGTAACTGTTCTGCCTCTTGGGCTGAACAGGCTATCTTGAATTTCTCCTTGGTGCTGCTTATTTTTATAGGGCAAGAACTTATTTTTAAATTAAAAATAATCCACCAGAGAATTGAAGCTTGGGACTCAAGTCAGTAAAATGAGTGATTTAATTTGGTCTCTGCCCTGCCACAAATCAAATTTAAAATAGCATATTCAAATAAGGGTTCAAATCGATGTTTGGGCTGTGGGTTTTCAGTCAACCTTAATAAATTACTCTGCTTTCAGTCACAGCTCATATGATGCTTACTAAGCCACCCAGCCTGGTAGTTGTTTCTCATAAAATTTAGACAAAATATTTCCATAATTTCTTAAGGTCATGAAGAAGGTGGCAGTCTAGTGATCAAGAGATTTGGTGATGGTTACCATGACAGTGAATATTCTATGTTTGAGATATATCATGGGGAAGATGCCCCACAGCATTTCTGGGAAGCCATCTTGGGAGGCCTTCACCTGTCCCTCAACTTTGTGGCTAACAGAAGAAACGTCTTTAGGTGAATTTCAGACCACAAATGAACATTTGATAGAAATAAGTATTCTATAATTTATTTTTAAAAGAATTCTCATAAGAGCACTGAGTTGCTCCCGAGATAGAAAAGGAAATAGTTAATGCTATATGACGTGAAATTTCAACCTTCAGGATCTAGGATTCTGGTTCCTCTTGAAGCATATGTGTTTCCTAATGTGTAACGTGCTAGAGAAGTCTTTCTTAAAGAATAGTTTTCTTGGGAATCAGGTACCCAGGGTTTCTGTACATGTCAGTGATTTCACAAGTCCCTATTCTGTATGAATGCAATTGGGAAAAGCCATCACTTTGAAAGCTGATATTAAACAGGGTCTACCATTCCCCTAAGGACCAGAAATCAAGCTTAGAAATGATCTTGGAGTCACTTCCGTATGTATGCACTTGGGTGAGATTTATAAAGCTGGATGGAGTGTGCATGCTTCAACTTTAGTTGACCAATAATCCAAACTATTGACAGAGCAGCTCAGCCAATTCGTTTGGATAAACCAAACCTGGATGTCTACAGAAGTTTAGCAAACAACCAAAATACAGTAGTTGGGGAGGATGAGAGTGTGTAAGTAAGGCCTATGCCAAACTTCAGTAAAGTAGGTCTGGCCACAGCCCTTTGGCTAACACTTGCCCTTGGAATCACAGAGACTGCCTTGTCCCTGTCCCTGCCTGCCCTCCAGTCTCTCTCATGGTCTGGCTTATGTGAGAAAACCAGTGTTGGGTGAAGTACCAGAAGCCAGGCCTCAAGAGTTGCCTGGCGCTGCCCTGCACCCCCACCTCTGGGGACCTTGATTTCCTTATCCGTGGGGACAGACTGCTTGACTGCTAAGGAGCTTCTAGCATTCCATGAAGAGAAGGGAGGCTATGTGGAATGCTTACCGGGTGCTCTCTGTGTGCCGGCTGTGCTGCATGGTCATATTTTATTTGCCTTTTTTTGAGGAAACAAGTGCCCACAGAGAGGTTCAGGGTTAAGTGACCTGTCAAGATTGCACAGTGGACCAGTCCATGAACCCAGCATCTGAAAGGCACACATCCTTTGTACTTGCTCACTACCTAAGGAATTTGAGCGCATACTCCAAGCCTCCAAATCAGAACTTAAGGTTGACACCAGTAACAAAACCATCTGACTGGATGAGTTCACCAGGTGGGCCTCTGATGGGAACATCCTAATGAGACAACATACATATTCACACAATAAAACAATGTGGCAGGAATTTTGTAGGGCAGGTTGGGTGGGGAGATCAGGGGAGGAAGAGCCGACAAACCTAGTATTTGCGGGGATTTCATCACAGCTCTGAACTGCTAATGCTTCAGTTGGCTCCAAGATGGATGTGTCACCAAACAGCTTTCTTAGATAGGTGTTGGGCCACTTAATTAAAGGCTAGAGTGCTGCCTGCACCTTTGATAGAGGGCACCACATGCATTATTAGCTCAGGTCTCCTTTTAAAGAAAGGATCTCGGAGGATGGCTCTCTTCCACTTGTGATATTTTTAGTCCATTCTATAGCTTGTTCCATGCCTGAGAAGTTTTGACATCCTATCCCCATATCTCAAACCCACCACCTCAGTGGAGCGTGGGTGTAGGGAGAGAATTGAAGGTTGACGCATTTGTGCCCCCAGTCACTAGTATATTTTAATATCAGCCAAGTATTTCTCTCCACAACTGTGGGAAATGCCAAACCATTGCAGCCCACTTAAGCTATAATACCTTTCCTTTCCATTTTTTTCTTTGTCTTATCTAAAAGTATTTAGGAGCATAGCTCCAACTAATTGTTGACCTGGAAAGCCTTGGTCAGACAAGTCTTCCTTGTAGTTGGATTGTGACAGTGTTGGGTTTTTTTCCTTAAAAAGAAAAGTCAGATAATCCAGTTGAAAATTAAAAGCTCCTCAATGTGGACTAATCTAGTTCAGGGGAGAAGAGCGCTACACACCAGCAGGGGCAGGTAACGCCAAGCAGAGCATCACCTGACACGCGGCCCCAGGGGTAGGAGGCCTCCAGGAGCAGTGCAAAGGTTTGGGGACTGGAGACCACTTGCCACCTCCAAGAGGGCAACTTTTGCTCAGCTCTGGCTGATGGGCAGGGGTGGGAATGTGAATGCAGACCTGCCAAACCTTTAGATTTGTTCAAGGAAAAAACAGAAACCTGGATTTTTTAAATGTTTAAACATCTCCTTTTTTTTTTTTTTTTTAAGATTGGCCGAATTGAAATTTAAAACCAGCACTTGTGGGCCAAATTCCCACCATGTTTGCAGACCAAATTCCAGCTGCCAGTGTTCCACCTCTGATCTGGTTTCTCATTTAGAATGCATTCAGTGAGCCTGCAACTCTTTTAACTCCTACATACGTGAACTTTGGATAGGTCCCAGTTGTAGGTGATTTTATAGCGTATTTTCTTTCCATCTATACTTTGCCAAAAGATTATTCTATTATGGCCAGGGAGACCTGAACTGTTGTCTTAGTGACTAGAGGTTTGTTTTTGTACAAAGTCAGTTTATTTCTTTGCATCTGAGTGTCTTTAGGAGAAAGAGTTAGATCTTTTTTGTGCTAAAATTTAGGCCTCTAGAAAGCTGTCTAGTAAGGGGAAAGCTAAGTAGGCAGGAGGCAGAATGAGTTCTCCTCCTGGCTTTGTATGACCTCAGTCCAGTCACATATTTCCCTGAGCCTATTTGTTCATCAGTTAAGAAGAGAAGAGATTACACCTAGCTGGTGGGCACTATGAGGCCAATTAGAGGTGCCAGAGAGGGCTTTTGCTTTACAATAGCAAGTGGAAGATGGGTGGTATTCAGGTGGTTGTTAGGTGATGGGTGATCAGTCACCCAGAAGTATGAGGGGATAAGTCAATTTGCCAAAACCATTTCAAAGATCTCTTCTTAACCTCAAAAATTTCCCTAACAATCATTTACTTTGGAATTTGTCCCTGTGGCCTTCACTACTCACTGAAGTTGACCAGGTCGACTCATAAAAGCAGGTTCTGGGAAATACCAGAGTCTACATACATTGACCATGAGGCTCAAGATTTTAAAGAACAAAATTGACAACATAGCTTTTGAGTATAAAATTAAGAACAGAAGCACTAGAATGCTATGTTGAAGTACTAAAGTATAATGCTGATTCTACACATAGTTGGCTAAAAATTTCTCACAGGTCACCATGGCCTGGAGCTGGAATAACTCATAGCTAGCCCAAGTTGATGTTTAGGACAACCAGCATAGCGGAGAACCAAACGGTCTGGCCCACACAGTCCCCAGCCTGAGACTGAACTACATTCTCCTGTTCTGCATGAGAGCCCTTTTTGAAGGCCCTTATAAAGTGCCTATATACAGATAACTATAATAAGAACTCAGTGTAAGATATCTTAAGAGCCAGACTTACACATCTGACAAAATTTGTGATACCTGGCATTTCTCATTCAGACCATAAGGTTCCCACTCCTTGAAAGGGGGTGCATAGTAGGCACACAACTGCTAAAGTGAACACCAGCATTCAGGGCCCTTGTGTGTTGGTGAGTCATGAAGGACATGATCATAAGTGGGGCATTAGAATGTGATTCCACTCTGGATATCCTAAAAAGGAAAATAAAAAGCTAAAAAGTTTTCCTCATCAAATGTTATCTTTATATTAAATTTTAAGAGTATACTTCCTAAGGCATATGAGAGATTCTGAAAAGTCCCTAACAGAATTTCATCACTTTGCCACAGATGCCCATCTTCCTCCATTAGTGTCTTAAAAATTGGGAAACTATCATTCTCATTTCCAGTTGGGTAAAGATTTCCTGTAATGATTTTTCAACTGTATAGGTTCTGAGATAAAAGGTTGCCATGGACACTGTAGAAATGGATGGGTGATACACTTGTGTTAAATGTGTGGGCCTGGGCCCTATTTTAAGACTTTGAATCAATGAAGGTAGTGTCTTTGGGTCACTGCCTCCCCCAGGAAGCCTCTTACTCTGGAATTTTTGAGGGCAGGCCCTACTCGAGCCTCCTGGCCCAGATCCCCATTCCACCCCCACTGTGACAGGTTTGGTGACTTCTCTAAACCTCAGTGGCTTATTGGTGAAATGGAGTGAGGGTTGTTATTGAGGATCAAATATAGTAATAATTCATGCACAGTCCTAGCACAATCCCAGCACAGAGAAGACACTGAAGAAACAGGACAGTTAGAAGCTAATAGGAAGCAAATGACCAGTGTCAGAGTTCAGGTCCAGGCATAAACTTCAAAAATAAAAAAAGGAATCATCTTTATTTTCTCCCATAGATTCTCCCACTAAGCTTCTCTGCCTTACTCCTAATCATGTAGGTTTTCATAGAGCTGGATAAGTTGGCCCTGTCACTGGTTTTTCAGTGATGATAGTTTTTTTTTTAATTTCAATGCTTTTAGAAGGGAAAGCCTGGTTAGATTAGGCAACGATTTTTAATGTGTGTATTCTATTTTACACATTATACATCTTTAAAAGTTATCATTATTTTTAAATGTAGACATAGTGAAAGTAATATAAAATTAAAATCTTCTGTAATCTGCCCACCTAGAAATAACCACTACATATTTTTACATATGTCCTTGCAAACTTAACTTCTGTTATCAGTGGAGTTTTTCCACTCAAAAAAAAAGCAGGTAAGATGGGGAATCCACACCCTATTTCATAACCTGTTTATTTATCTAATACATCAACTGCTTTTCCACATTGATAAATAGTCCTCAAGGTCATGTTTCATGGCTATATAGTATTGCAATTCCATAACAGTTCAGAATTATTTAATGAAGCTCCTGTTTGTGGTCATTTAAACCATTCTGTTTTCCTACTGTGATTTTAAAAAAATTAAATTAAAAAAGACTGCTATAACTGAATCCTTGTGCATAAGAAAATAATTATTTCCTAATGATAAATTCCTAGAAGTTGGATGGTAGGGCCAAAGGATATATGTAGAGATCAGAAGCTTTTGATGGTAGAGCCAGATTGCTTTCTCACTTAGACTCATTTACAATGGAGTGCCCATTTCTCTCTAGCATCACCAGCAATGGGTGTTACCTTTTTGTTTTCTTAATGCTCCTGCCTGCTTTTCTCCCTGCAGTAACCTCAGGCCAAAGGTGGCTCCTTGATGAGCCACTAACCTTTCGTCATATCCACCCTTCGCTTTGGAATCTCTGGAAGCCCTAAACTCTCTTCTTCCTTCAAACCGTCTGCCTAGCCAGCCAATGGCTCCTTTCCCGTCCTTCTGAAACTCTGAATCTAAGAGGAGAGAGGGAGGTGCCAACAGAGCCCTTCTGAAGCAACAGAACAGAGTCTGGATTCCTGCCTGCAGGGGTGGTGGTAGAGCTGTGTTATGGACCATGAGTGGCCTTGCCCCTGAAGAAGAGGGGCTGGAATATCCCAAGGGCATTATGTGGGAGGCCAGTGAAGTTGCTTGTGGACAGTGTTGTTTATCTTGTCTGAACCAGGTTTATCACCTCATGTCATCCTCCTCAACGCAGTAAAGGAACTAGGACACTGTTAGTAACTGCCCCACCCCCACGAGATTTACCAGAAGGCAAACGGTTTGTAACTTTAGGGAGCAGAAAGCGCAGAATGGGCCTTGTAATTACACACACAGTGGCTCTTCCACCTCAGCATCCTGCCTCTTCTGCTACCCACTGCACCCTGCTGAGGAAGTCGGCCCTCTTCCCATTCCAGACTCCCATAGTGGCTTCTGGAGGGATGGCAGGAGTACCAGAAAGGGCCCCTTATTCGGTTGCCAGGTAAAGGACAGGATGCCCAGTTAAATTTGAATTTCAGATAATGTTTTTGTATAAGTATAATACAAATATTGCCTGGAACATAAACAGACACTGTGTATTTTTATTTGTTAAATCTTCTAACCACTTAAGTCTTCTGGTGAATTCAGTTGCTTTAGTCGAGAAATAGACTGCTGAGGGGCCGCAGCACTGTTCGAAGAGTTGTCAGGGCAGTTAACAGGATTATGCAGGCGGGAGCCTGGCATGGGAGAGGGACGGTACTGAAAAGGGGGCTTGGGGACAAGGCCCTGGTAGCATGGCATACAGCCTTTAACTCTGGCTTAGTTCAAGATGCTTTTCTTTGCTTGCACGTTCACTCTGAGGGCCTTACACAACTGGTTCTCCGAGACAAGAACCAGTTATGTGCAGCTACCTGCAAACTCTGGTCAGATAAAAAGCAAACTTGGTCAAAGGCAACATTTGGTTAAAGTTTCTAAGATGAAAATAAACCCCTGCCAGCTGGGCGTCTTTGTAAGGCCGAAAGCACCCCCTCCCCAGTAGCAGGATGTTCTCAGGTTACTGCAATAATATTACACCACATTCTCCCACCAAGCGACCTTTAGTAAGAAATCTGTCTGCAACATGGGGTTTGTTAGGCAAAAGAGGAATTGTTGAGCTCAAATCTGAATTAGAATTGCCTTTTCCAGAAGAAAGATTATAAAGTTAAATGTCAGTGTTTCCTTAGTCTCACCACTGTGGGACAGTTCTAAGTGAAACTGGCTTCTCATATTATGTGTGAAACCATTTCTGTGCTATGGGTTGATTATTATCTTTTTGCCCTACCTCAGAGTGGAGGTGAGGAATTTGTCATTTGAGTCAAGTGAAAATTTGTGAAGGTTCTTAAAGGAAGAATGCTAGACAGGTACAGGCTGAGCATTATAATTAAGTCATAAGAAGAGGTTTCACTTTCTCCTCTTGCCTAAGCCTGAACTTCTCCACTGTTAATAACAGTCAAAGGATGAGTTGTAGACAGTTTTACAGACCTACTCAGAAGTGACACTGTAGGCTCAATTCAAGGTCACACACGGCACTGGGTACTTGAGGTTTTATCATTTTTAAGAACTCAGTGGTTTTAAATCCATTTTAAGGAAGAAGGACATATAGCCATCAAAATGACAACTGTGTGGCTGTTTCCCCATCTATGTAAGAAAAGCCATAAACACATCCACCCTAAGTAGTATATGTAAACAAAATATGTGAAAAGCCTTAATCAAAAATAACAACAAACATATAGTGACTGAAGTCCAAAATGAACATTTTTCCTTACATGATCTCAAGGTCTATTGAATGTTTTTAATTCTAGGTTCCACAGTAAGAGTTTGCATTAAAGTAAAATTAACATGATGGAGAACAATCATCTTCTAATAAATAAACCTAGTATTTATTCGTTTACCAACATATTTTGGGTGGGCAGGAATCAGTCAATAAAATCAGTAAATCAGTTATCAAAACTAAGAGACCCATAAATTAACTGAAGAATAACCTGTGATCGATCATTGGTATTTTGGGGGCAGATAAACACGTTTTTAGTCACAAAGGAGTTAGCTTGAATTGCTAGAAATTTTTTTTTTATGGTGAAATTTAAGTTCAACTGGTTAAAATGTTAAGTTTTACCACAATTTGGGTCTTATACTAGGTTTTATCTACAACTCCCATTTGAGTAAGTCTAACGAATGTTAAGAAGATAGGGACATCAACCAGTCATCTCCAAATTATTGCTGATCATTCATAATCGGTTATACTGCCAGGAATTGATCCCTCCAGTTGAACTCATATAATTCTGATTCCATTTCTGGGTTCACCACCACAGTGCTCAAAAGGGGTGACCTGTGTCTTGAAAGGGGCATGGTAAGTTTAGTTCCTGGAGCTCCTCTTTCAGATGCAGCCTGGCATTGAATAGGAGTTTACCTGGTACTACTGAACATGGTGGATATGAAACTGTGGTGGCTGGAAACTTAGTTCAGAGCCACACACGTCAGGTGCCCAGAAATCTTCAGAAGGATCAGAGGAGCAGTAAAGAAGGCTATGTTTTCTATGAGGATCAAAGAAGTGTTGGTTATTGGAACAATTAATGTCTTCATTGCAAAATTTTATTAACTGACTAAAATGAGTCCCAACAGCTTCTAGTAAAAGAAGAACTATTAACTTAGCTGCATTTACATGTAGATAGGTAGTTAAAAGTATATTTTCTTTTAAAAAAAACTATTATAACAAAACGTAGTTCATTCAACCAACTCTGCAAAAGGAATCTCTATCCCATAAAAGATAAATATGCTAACTCAGACCCTGGATTCTTTAACACATTTTTATTTTTATATGACTTCAAATTTATACGGCAGCTGCAGTAGTACAAAAAAAATTCCCATGTAACCTTTCTCCACTTTCACCAGTTAGTTCCTTCTTGCCCATTTGCTTTATCATTTGTGCTTTCTCCACTCATACCTGTTTTTTTTTAACTGCTTAAATACAGAATTTAGGCATCTTGCTTCTTTACTCCTACAGGCTTCACTGTGTTTCTCCTGAAAGCAAGGACATTTTCTTACATAATTATGCTACAGTTATCAAAACCAGGAAAAGTGACATGCAGTAGATACTATTATCTAATCCACAGTCGATATTCAAGTTTCAGCTGTTGACGCAGTTATGCCCTTTGTAGCAGTTTTGGTTTCCCAATCAGGGTCATGCCATTAGTGTCATTTTGTGATGGTAACAGCTTGTTTAGATGAAAGGAAAGTGAAGTTTCCATTTGCTTACTGCAAGACAAGGTCATTTCTTGGAGTTACTACAAAAAGTTTAGGAATATCAACAACATAATAGTGATTGTGATTTGTTTTTCTTGAGAGTTCTCACATGAGACGCAGATATTTTTGCTAATGAATTTCACTGTTTCCTAGGAAGTAAGGAGCAGGTGGAGGCAGGGCAGTAGCTCACAGTACCCAAGAGGGGACCTGTATCTGCCTGGAGCTCGCGGCACCTCCAGCTGTAGTAGACTGCTCACTGCTGGGAGTTCCGCGAGTCACTGCTGAATTGCATGGACTCACATTTAATTCAGTAGGTTAAATGACTTACTCTGCTCCAGTCACAGGATATATAAGACCTTCACTAACCCTGGCTAAGAAGGGTTATTCTGTTATATACTCATTCCATAAACCAATATAATAGGACTGTGTTTATTAGGTAATTACAGGTGTCTAATGTTTGACTTTGTTTCTGATGTATCTGTATTTGTGTGGAAATGGGTTTCTGTGCCAAAGGGGGGAACACCCTGCATAAATTCCACCTTAAATACAACCTCCCACCAGCGAAAGAATTGGCACTGTTTACTGCTTTCTGCAAAGACTAAAATGAGACACCAGGCCGCACATTGCCTTTCATGGCAGAACATGTTTGCACAAGACCTTTAAGCCACTGCAATGTGAAAAGTTTCTAAA
The DNA here is from genome assembly GCA_032199065.1 of Smutsia gigantea. Classification (NCBI taxonomy): domain Eukaryota; kingdom Metazoa; phylum Chordata; class Mammalia; order Pholidota; family Manidae; genus Smutsia; species Smutsia gigantea. Next base: position 71,800 of record JAVSCE010005756.1, on the reverse strand, counting down.
GAGAAGTCAGAAATGTTATTTCAACATTTCTTTGTTTCTCATTCTGCTGGGTCAACATTCCCCCTCCATACATTCTTCTTTAGCTTTGGACTTCTGTGTGTGGTTGTGTTCCACACCCGACCTCCTCCTTAAAGAGGTTTACTTAATGCAAATTCCCACCTCACCCCACTCCCAGAGGAAATGAGCAGGTATTTCCCCATGGAGAAATCTCATTTATAGCTGCGGATGGGTCCCAGGATACACTGGCAGCCCTCTGTGAACCAGCCCAGGGGCTGTCTCTCAGGGGCAAGAGTGTGCCCCTAAGAACCCACCCTCTAAAGGCAGGCAGGCTCTTTGGAAGCCCTCAGGTTTAGTGGGGCAAGCCCCAGCCAGAGTGAGAAAAGTGAAACCTCAGACCGTGTTGTGCGATGTCAGAGAAGGTGGGAGGGCCTAATTGCTGGCTCTCATTTGTGCCCTGCTGCTCCCCATCGTAGGGAGAGGTGCTTTCAGGGCTGGTTTTCTCCTGGCAAAGCAGGGAAGGAGGGAATGCGAGAACCTGCTTCCAGAAGCAAGCTATCTATGGACCCTGGGTCTTGGGAGTGTTAGGCTGAGGAGTGGAGGTCGAGGCAGATATAAATTGTTTCTTTTTCTCAAAATATTCTTTGACTCCTGAGCTGTTGCTGCAGTGAAAGAGCGCTCCAGGAGCTCAGGGATGCAGGGCTGTGTCCCTGGTGTGGCCGCAAATGACCTCGGGCCCATGACGAGTCTGTCAGTCTGTCAGGCGGGTAGAACCAGCGTCCTAGGCTGCCTCCATGCTTTGCAGACCGTCAAGTTCTGGTTGTGTGCGCGCTTGGCATTCCTAACCCAACACGGGTAGTGAGGGCCTTTTGGGCAGGACAGTGACCCGTCCAACCTGCATGCTGGTGTGGCCCCTCCTCGCAGGTGTGACTGTGGCTGCCTGGCCAGGTTTTGTCATTCATCAAAATCAGTGGCTCTTAACCAGGGCGAGGTTGCCCCCAGGAGACACTTGGCCATGCCTGGAGACATTTCTGGTTGTCACCACAGGGGTGGCGGTGGGGGAATTGCTCCTGGCATCTAGGGGGTAAAGGCCAGGATGCCGCGCAGCACAGGGAATTCTGTGGTCTAAGATGTCAATGCACGTATCCCCCACTTTTCAAAAGTTTGAGTTCTGCCACTGCATTTTTATGAAGACCTATATTAGCGCCTGTTTTCACTAACTGAAAGAAATCTGAAGAGGATTTTCGCTTTTACAAAAAAAAGTCAAAAAGCACAATAGCCTTCAGCGTTTGTTTTGCAGAGAGTCTTTCCCTGGCACTGCACTGGGCACCTCAGCATCAAACTGCCAGAGCTCTAAGCTGTGCCTGCGGGCATCTGCCCTTTATCTTGATTTACTTTGTGCGTCCATTAGCAAGTTATGTCCTACAGTGTCAAAAAGCTTAAGAAAGGTTATTTGTGGGGTCTGGGAACACTCAAAAAATTTCTGTATAGATTAATGGTTAATTGCTTCTTGGGAAAGCCTGTAGTGCCATTGTAGAGAAGCCCTGGCCAGAGCTAGACCTGCCCTCTCATTAGGTTCGCTCTACTCACCCTGTGCTAGATGGAACAGCTCTGTAGCCTCAGTCCACTGGGTCCACAGTGAAGCTTTCCTTACCCCTTCCTCTTCACCCTGTCCCCACTTTTAAATCACCTGTCGCCCCACTGGCCTTCCTTTGCCTAGTTCTCTGTATTTCTGATGTACCGAGTTGTAGTGTGTGCACAGTCCCCTCTCAACAGGATCCACCACAAAGGCAGGATCTGCTCATGCCCTCCATGTGCTCAAGGATACAGGTTGGCAACCCTTAGAAACCTGGAGCTTGTCAGGAAAACACAAGCCCAGCACACAGTGCAATTTGGGTTTGCTGTTCGGAGGCACCGAGACACTGTGATATACAGTCTGGGGGAATTCACAACTCCAAAGCCCTCCCCGCTGATCCCCAAATGAGAGCTCCTAATGTAGAGTGCTCGGGATGTCATTCCAGGTCAATGCCAAGGCTGTTACGAGTACGAAGCGTGGGCAAGAGTGTGTGTGCATGTGTGCGCATGAGTGCACGCATATTTAAAGTTTAGATCTTTTCTTTTTAGAGATCATCTCTAATCCAGTCGTCATAAGAGTGGCACCAGTGGTCATGAAGACACACCCTCACCCATGGTGGAAAAGGGAAAGAATAGATTGGCTGTAGAGTTCAGCTTGTTTAGAAAAAGCAGAGTAAGCACCTAAAAATGTATTTATTTGAATTAGTAGAGGCTGTAGCAAGAGCTTTTTGCCTAAGGTCATTGTCCACACAAATGCTAAGTAATGCCTTTTCTATTTGTGTAGTTTGGGGAGGTTCTCTGTTCTCTGTATTTAGGGTGAAGGTAGAGTGGGTGATTTGTAAAGAAAACCAAATAATTCAGAGTATAAATAGCCCTACTTGAGCTTCACAAGAAAAACTTCTGAAATGATTGCTAGATGATAAATATTTGTTGTCCGTTTGAGTTCATGAATGTGGGGTGGTTTGGGGCTTTGGGTGGGGGAAGAGGTACAGGTGGTACTTCCCTGCACTCTCTCTGCCAGAGTTCATCTCGTTCCTGGAATTTTTCCTGGCCAGCTGTGGTAAACAGCCCATTCTGAAGCATCCTTAGATCCAAATATTAAGGGCTTGTTTCAGCCAGAGACTCTGCCAGGCTCTGGGCTAATTCTTGCTATTTTTATTATGTGTGTGTGTTTTTAAACTGGGCAGAAATGCCTCACCCACCACTCACAGAACATCAGTAGGCTCTGTGGTCCTAGCCACACCATAGATTTAAACACAGTTAACAAGGATTTGTTTTCTAGGGTCTACCTTGTTAGGAACACAAAATATAAATATATATGGATAAGTAAGTTTGTTTCTCCTTCTGATTAAATTTTTTTATACCCATGCTTTTTATATTAGCCCATGGTTTAAAAAGATGAATAAGGAATCCCTATGGGCAAATTGAAGAACAGTGAACTCTGGCCACTAATTTCTATTGAAGATTATTGTAATCCACTTCAGGTACGGGTGAGGAATGAGCTGCAGTTCCGTTCCGTACGCCACCTCTTCTTCCTTATTAGGGGAGACTCATCTCCCTGAGCGTGGAGACTGCCTTCTTTGCTTCTATATCCTCTCAGTCACTCTAAGGGTCTTATGGAGGGGGTGCCCTGTGCCTGCTTGTTGCTAGTGATAAACTCAGCTGCATGGATTACAGTTTGACCTACTTAAAGTTTCTAAGTTTATTCCCTAAGGCAGGGTAGAGAGAAGCAAAAACAGCTGTGAGGGTTTGTTTTGCTTCGTTTTTTTTGTTAGCAATTGGACCCAGCATCTTAGAAAAGTGACGTGGCCCTGCCCTCCCTCATTTGTCATCTTCACTCTTGCAGTGTGAAGTGGGAGGATCCCAGTGGGGTGACCCAGATAGTCTACCTGCTACACTGTGCCCATCGGGGATGAGGCTGATGAGGTCCACAGAAAAAGGTGGTTAAGGATTCCTGTTTCTTTACAAGACAACAGGGTAGTGGGCAGGCGTCTGCTTGTGGGCTGCTTCTCCAGCTTGCGGCCTGGGAGTCAACACTGTCATCCTTGGGAAGGTTGGGAGCAGAAGTCTCATTCCCTTCAGGGTGGTCTTTTCCCACGATAGGTGTGACTGATCCATCAGGAATGTCGTCCGAGTGCAAGGGAGGAAAGGTTTCTCTCCTGCCCTAGTCAGGCCGTGTCTGCGGGCCAGGCCGGTCATGTCAGAAAACCCTTCTGGGACAAACACTTCTGGGGGCCCAGTATAGTTCCCTGTCTTCCTGGGCCTGTCATGAGGGCCTCACGTACCCGGTCAAGAAAAGACGTGCACTTGGACTCAAGGAAGTGGTCTGGGGAGAGGCCAGCCGCCCCGAGAGGAGCGTGAGGCCCTGCTCATTTTAACCTCCACTGCCTGGAAGGAAACTAACCCGCAGCCTCCCAAGTTCCCTCGCAGCTTCCTTGCACCCAAAAAGTATGTCCAGAGCCTCTGGGGGATGGGGTTAAAAGGCGAAGAAGGTGAGGTAGCCATTCCAGCCACGTGAGGGGCCTCCGGCCTCTTCTGCCCTCCGCTGATCATTCCAGCAGGCCAGAGCAGGGACCGAGGGCCGCCTTCGCACAGCCGGCCTGCCGCTCAGCAGCCCGAGCCGGGAAGGGGTGGAGGCGACAACAAAGAGCAGTCACACCTTCAGAACTGTATGTAGGTGAAAACTAGTCTGGAGGTGATATATGTGCCTTGCCTAACCCTACCCCTAAGCAATTTCAGATCATTTAAAAAATTTCTTTAAATTGACAGAAAATCAGGGGAAGGCCAGGTTTTATAGGGCTGGTTCAAAAGAACCTGGCTAAGATGTTTAGAGTAAGAACACGTTAGTTCTCATGTTGTTAACAATGTTGGAATGGGGGCATGGAATGCAGCCCATTTCTGGTTCATGATTTTATGTGTGGTAATAATGGTGACGAATAGGTACTGAGACTTGGAGTCATAAATATTTAACTCATTCTGAGCAAAAGTAGTTGAAGTAAGAGTTTAAGCCCTGGAAACCCTAAGGGGTGACTGCTCGTAGTGGTTTGCAGCAGTACGTTTTGAAGGCCCGATGGCTCAACGTGTGTCTTTCCGTCCTTGCAGTACGCCACCACGGGCTGTTCCCTCACTCTGCACCACACAGAGAAGCCAGAACACGAAGACATCTGTGAATACCGTCCCTACTCCTGCCCTTGCCCTGGCGCTTCCTGCAAGTGGCAGGGGTCCCTGGAAGCCGTGATGTCCCATCTCATGCATGCCCACAAGAGCATCACCACCCTTCAGGGAGAAGACATTGTCTTTCTAGCTACAGACATTAACCTGCCGGGCGCTGTCGACTGGGTGATGATGCAGTCCTGTTTTGGCCATCACTTCATGCTGGTGCTGGAGAAACAAGAGAAGTACGAAGGCCACCAGCAGTTCTTCGCCATCGTTCTGCTCATCGGCACCCGCAAGCAAGCTGAGAACTTTGCCTACAGACTGGAGTTGAATGGGAACCGACGGAGACTGACCTGGGAGGCCACGCCCCGGTCCATCCATGACGGCGTGGCCGCGGCCATCATGAACAGCGACTGCCTTGTTTTTGACACAGCCATAGCACACCTTTTTGCAGATAATGGGAACCTTGGAATCAATGTGACTATTTCTACATGTTGTCCATGACGCCCTGAAATTATTTGGGCATCGTGCTCCATGGTTAATAAAGGTTTTTATAGATGTTTTATTCACTATGTCTTCACAAGTCAAGACCCACAGCCACCCCGTGTTCTGTTTGAACAGCAACTTCCCATCTGGCATCAACCCAACAAAGTTCATTAAACTGGGATGAATGGGGTTGGCCTGTTAGTCATCTGGAGGCTGGCTGTTCTGTGATCTAAGATCATCTTCATTATTAAATTGTACTTACTTCCTGAACAGCACCTGACACAGGTCGCTCAGGGCTCCTGCAGATCAGTACGTTTGGAGCTGGAGGCTCCTGCCCACCCACCTCCCTGTTGGGCCCTCCAAGATGGCAAAAGCACAAGTGATTGTCAGCAGGTTTCTTGACTTGACTTTTGTTTTGTTTTTAGGGGATAGGAATTGTTTTGATGCATTTTAAACAGTGTTTCTCAAACTGGATTGCTAACCAATATGCATAGAATCACCTGGAGTACTTACCTTAAACGTGCAGATTTGGGGAGCCTATGAATTTAACAATCTCATCAGGTGATTCTTTTCAACAATAAGGTTTGAGAATTACTGGGTTATATTGTGGAAAAGGGTCCAGATTTTAAAGGTGCTTTAAGATTGCCCTCTACTGATACTCTTTGTCCTTCTACTATTTTATCCCCCAACAGCTCCCTACCCCCAAATTAAAACCAGAACTACAGACCCCATGAACACTCCTGAGATCTAGTCACTCTTGTGCTTGGGGTGGGGATGGCCTAGGAAAGCGAGCCGTATGGCCATTGACAGTTCTCGTGTAGTTTTTGCTCATCACTAGTACAGATGTCCTGTTTACACATGGCTTCCTCTGGAGGCCCTCCTTGACTGTAGATGATGGGAAAGACTAGATCAGTAGAGTTGGAAAAGCTTTATAACCAGTGTCATATGCTTGCTATTTAAAGGTATGGGTTTTTCTTTTTGTTTTTTGGGGTTTTTTTTTGCCATATTCACTTTAGTTTTTTAATAAATATTTTCCAAAAATGAATATCATGCTTCATTTTCTGGGTTGAATTATATGTATTTATTAGACACCTACTGTGTACAGGTACATGAAGCTTCACCACTACCTTGGGCTTGGAGCTCTCACTTTTTCACATGAAGAAACAGTCATTTGTCCAAGGTCATGGCACAGGTCGGGGTCCCAACTCACTTCTCTGAGCTGTGGACTGTCCTTGGAGGTGCAGGTCTCCTCCTTGGAACTGTCCTTTCTGTCTGACAGTGCCAGTACTTGTGGAAGAAGAGCGTTCCTCCTGTTTTCCAGAATCCAAAGGAAGAGGCTTGGCTAGAGCCGAAGTCCAGAGTACTGGGTTTCAGCCAGGGTGACCCACTCCCTCAGTCCCCACCCTAAACTCTCACTCAGAGTGTTTGCCCCAAATGCTCAGTGAGTAATTAAGACAGCTTACCTTGCAGCCTGATGGCATGAGGGCAACATCAGGTTGGAATGATGCCTTTGTAGTTGTTTTGTTTTTTTAGGTGAGATGCAGTGCTGAATTTTTAGACAGGATAGAGTCCTGGCAGTTAAGGAAGGTTCTACGTCATTTTGTTTGTAAGCATATTTGCATAGACATCTTTGCCACTCCAGCATTTTTGCTGTGTTTTCACTGCATAACTAATTGTCCATAAAGCAATTTTTCCATAAAAGATAAAATCACAAAAAAGAGGGATGTTCATTTAAAAGGACATAATGGAACATGAAAAATGAATAACACAACTTTAAGGACTTTATTGCAAAATAAAAAATATTTGAATATATTTTAAATGTATGTAAATTTATGGCAATACTGTGTAGATAACTGGTTTTATTTTGTGAATTGTACCTAAAATAAGCACTTGTCTTCAAACTCATTCACAGTATTACACATTTTTTTTGCTTGTTGATTTGTTTCATTTGGCTTCACACTTTTTTTCACTAAAATTCTTTCCTTCGTTAAAAGAGGTTATCAGCTTCCAAACCCTAAGATGTACATTTGTAGCTGAGTTTTGTATTGTGTTGTGACAGCCTTCTACACTGTTGTTTGTCTTGGCACGTTGTCACATGTCCATTGATGTTCCAAAGTTCTGTGACAAATGTAGAAAAATGCTAAGGCTGTGCTGCATTTGTAACTAAGATTTGTCATCATTGTAACTGACATGTTACCATTTTCTAGTATAGTATAGTATGCGGTTTGGCTTTACACTTTATTTCACTCTTCCAGTAAGTTTTATCACTGAAATTTTCTATGAAGTCGATATACACAGTCATTACTATTTTAAGACCGCTATTTCTACTGACCACTGTATAGACCATTATGAGGAGTAGCTAAGATTTATATAGACCATTACGAAGGTTAGTTAAGATTTATATAATATAAAAATGAGAACTTTTTGTCAGTGGAGAAATGAATCCAAATGGGCAACTAGCTTCAATATATTAACTCTGCCGAAGACAGCTGATTCATCAATGGAAAAATGAAACAAGTTATTTTATCTTTTATGGCAAAATTCCTGGCCAATTTTATGGTGAAAATGCTTGTAGTAAAGATCTCTACAGCAAAGTCATTTACCGTGAAAATATGGGACACAGTTAAGGAATTGCTAAAATAACTTACTTTCTAGGCTGTTCTTCAAATAAAGGTGAAAAACAGTGCCCTGAACAAAAAGAAGGTACTTAACACGTTTGGTCAATGAATGAAAACCACAACTCCTGTCACCAAGAAAGTCACATTTCAAGCTAATGTATAAGGGACTCCATGGAGGTAAAACTAGGATCCGGGAGCAGGTGACTCTGGCGCTCAGGGATGGAGCTGGTCTAGATAAGGCTGTCCAGTGAAAGCATGGCACCCAGGCGATGTGTTTTATGTATAAAGCAGCCTTTTGTGCATAAACAAGGCTAGTCTGTCGTCATTATCTCATGTCCATACCCTTTCCTTTTTGTTATATGTGATGGAGGATATCAGGACTGATTGGTCTACAGGGTATCAAAGGACAAAGCTATAATTAAAAGGCCACCTTGGAGATAGTGGAATCAAGTTATTCCCAAAGCATAAAATGTTAGGGTTCCAGGCCCAAGCAGTAACCTTATGGGCCAGCAGCCATGCAGTGGCTTAGTGGGAGCACGGATTCTAGAATTCGGACTTCCTGACTTCTGATGCATACGTGTTTCTAGAACTTAACAAATGAAAATCAAATTTTAGGCAACAAAACTGAATTATTACTCTTCAGAGTTATTTAGCTCTCTTTAATCTCTGCCACTGGAAACCTGTAAACTTAATTTTTACTCTCTTTTTTGAAACTAAGCATTTTCTGCCAGAAAACAAAAACCCCCAGGTTATTCCCATTTTATGAGGAAGTGAAAACAGCTAAAAAGATAATGTAAATTAGTGTGTATTTTTATGTAGTTCCAATTGAAATGCAATTTAATACACAGTGACAGACATTTGTCAAAACTCATCACTTGGTCCACTTCTGTATAACTTTTTTAAAAAACAATTTTCTTCTCTTTCCTGTCCTAGTGCTATTTTCTACTTTGAGAGAAATCTAGCTGATGAAGCAAGATGGTAAATTCAGCCTTGTCTTATGGTGGCTAAGCTATTCTAAAGAAAAAAAGATTCTTTAGATACCTTGGAAGAACTATTAAGTCATTAATTCTGGGTGGCAGGAACCTGGGTGTATGTTACATTTGTATTTGCATTATTCTATATTTGAAAAATGTTCTAAAAAAAACCAGCCAAACTTAAGAGCAGAGGTTCCCAACCTTTCTGTGAGGAAAAGCTGGTCTTGGTTTCCCTAAATCCTTAAGATTTAGAGGATTAAGAGTGTGGAGTCCCTATAGTGAACTGCCCAGTGCAAATTATGCAAAACTTCAGACAAGCCACGGAGGCATCAACCATCTTGGAACCTCATACTTTGCCTAACTCATGGCTGAGTACCTCGTCTCAGCAGCAAAGTCCGGCAGCTCTCTTACAATACCATTCCAAGGAAATGTACCTAATTTTAGGTTCTTGGGTCTTGCCAAATAACCAGCAGTGTGACCATAGGTTGGCCAGTTGACCTCTCTGGTCCCAAGTTTCCTAACCTGCAACATTTAAAGGTTTATTTTCTTAATGTTTTTACTATAGTACTAATTTCTGTAAGACAATTGGGCTATTTAAAGTTCAGGTGTCTGAGTCACTGCAGCCAGGTTTGTCTTGAGGTCATCGTGACCCAGCATGCATCAGTCAGCGTTAGCAGGTGAGTAACCCTCCAGTCACCTCTCAGATTCCTACAGTTAGAGCTAGGGACGGTGCCCAGGCAGAGTTTGGCTTTGTAGTTCTGCTGGAGAGGCCTCCAGTGTTGACCCCTCCTCACTCATGAATCCTGTACTTGAAGTATGATTATAATATCACCGACCTGTGCTGGCCTAGAAGAAAAGGAGTCAAGGGTTCTTAAAGAATAGGAAATGTAGCTCTGTATAGTTAAGCCTTCTGCTTCTGCTACTCATTTGAAGCTTAAAATTTCATATTTGTGAATATTTTTGGTTATCTTGGAGTCCCCAGCTGGCAAGGCAAGGAAAAATGTTAGACCTTGTTGACACCAGCATCTGCTACCATCACTCCTATTATACAGAATGAAAAACGAGTGAATGAATGAGACACAGAGGGAAAGCCACTGTCCCAACACCACACAACTGGTTAGAAAGTTCTGTGATAATGACATGGTGTCTTCTGTATTGAGAAAAAGGGAAAAAGTTGTAAAGCTATTAAAGCCAGAGCTGACATTTTATGATAATCAAGGCAAAGGAGGGGAATTTGCTCCCAGTCTGGATTCCACCAATGTCTCCCCAGGTTCCCTGCCACCACCTGGGCCTGGGCCACCGTGAGAGCTCCTAACTGCTTGTCCTCCCTCTTGCCCTGCTCCAATCCATCCTCTATGTTGGCAGTCAGAAGGCTCTTTAAATGAACACTGACGATGTCACAAGATCTTTGATATTTTCTTCAGGATTTTCCTTCGTAGCACTTTCCACAATTGCAACTGGATATATATTTTACTTGTTCAATGTCTGCCTCCCCTTGACAAACTTGAACATAACAAAATTGTTATATTTTTGTTCATCTCTATTCCTTAGCACCTGGGCGCCCAATTTACCATCTAACTGAATAAATTACTACCAATGGTTAGTCTTATAACAGCATTGAACCCAACACCTTAAGAGTTACTGATCTGTTTATACCCAGAACCACTGTGGAATTTGCTGCAGGTAGGCAGGGAACAGAAATGGAGAGATAATCTCACAATCCAGAGAAGGGAAGAGACGAAGGGCTTCTCTGCTCCTGTCCTTCTCTAGCTGGCCTGAGGCTCTAGGCCCTGAAATTTCTTATGTCATAATGTCACCTGACATTCAGATCAAAGACAGACTCTGTCTGTGTTTGATGATCCTGCAAAGGGCACATACCAAGTTTCCTTTAACCTGCAGGGAACTTTATTACAAGACTAGATCAGCTTGCAAAGTCCACCAAGATAATAGCAGTTGCCATCTATTGAGCATCTGTTGGTGCCACGTGCTTGGTCTGTATTAACCTGTTTAAACTTCCCATATCCCAGTGGGATAAGGGTTTATTATCCTCAATATGGAGTAGAGGAAATTAAGGTTCAGGAAAATTAAGTAACTTGCCTAAACTCACACAGCCAGTAAGCAAGAGAACTGGGATATGAGCACACTGCAGAGTCCACACCTCTTTCACCATATTATGTGCTGAATCATGACTGATGTTTGCCTTTCAAATATTTTGACCCCAACAGAAATACTGCTTCCATGTAACAGATGAGGATGAACAGGACGTAGGGATGCAGGATGCTTGGTGGATACAGAGCACCTGTGCTTTAGAACAGCTTGCTCCACTGTCACAGCATGTTAGATGGGGACAGCAACCTAGAGATCATTCAGCCCCTCACTACTCAAAGTGTGGTCCATGGACCAGCAGAATCAGCATCACAGAGCCTGTTAGGAACACACCCCAGACCTACATTAACACCATCTCAGGGCATTTGGATGCCATTCAACTTTGAGAAACACTGGTGTAGCCCAGGGGCTGTCAACCTACCTAACCTTTAGAATCATCTAGAAAGTTAAAAAACATACCAAGACCTGAGTTAGAATCCTTGGCAGCAGGGCTTCTGTGTTCTTTTTAAAGTTTCCCAGGAGAGCCCAACACACAGTACCCAGCCCCCCTGCCTTATTTTATTTTTCCCTTGTTTTATACTGCAGTGCAGACAAGTGAAGTGACCCACCAACTCTAATGAGAAGAGTGTGGACTTCACAGATTAAACAGATCAAGATTTGGATCCTGATCCTGTCACTTATTCGTAGTGAGGCTTCAGGCAAACACTAGCTCACTGGGCCTGAGTTTGCACAGTTATAAAATGGAGAGGGAAACACTTGCCAAAGAGAGGATTGCTGTGGAGACACATACGTCACGCCAGAGGAGAGAACGTTCGCGCACAGAAGGGCCCTGACAGTGGGGGAGCCCTGCTCCAGTCAGCTCGCTGGGGCAGCAGATGGCTCTCGGCGAAGCATGGTTACTGTCCGCACACATGTGCCAGGCGTGGAGCCAGTGTGCTGATAGAACTTCGGTTAAGGCTGCCACGAAGAGATGGCAGAAGCGGCAGCTGAAAGCGAGTCCACAGGGAAGGAAGTCAAGGGGCCTGCCTTCCAGGTGCTCCCCACCTTGACCCTGGCAGGGCTCTCCCGGAGCGACTTGCTGCCCTGACATAGGACCACTTGTGCCCACGGTCCAAGAGGTACAATCACTGAGTCACAGCTGTTCGAACACACAAACAAAAAACACTTTCCACACTGCATTTTGACCTGTATGTACCAGAATAGCAAAATTAACACAGGCAGAAATACCCCTTTGGAGAAATGCCATTTCATGACTGAAGCTCTGTAAGAATACACAAAATGTGGCCTTGCATCTTTACCTGAGAAAGTCCAGGATGCCGAGTGGGTGGGAAAGGAAAGCGGTGTTCCCACTCTCTTTTAGCAGTTTTTTTTAAGCTTTTTCTGTGGTAAAATATATTTATAAAATTACCACTTTAACCATTTTTAATGTACAAGTTCAGTGGTATTAAGCACATTCACATGGTTATACCCTTTTTAAGAGTTTTATTATGTACTTCAGTTTCTTCTTGCACACGCCCACACACATGCATTGTGGCTTTAGAACATGTCACATTTAAAATTAGAAATGATCTGCAAAGTGGTCCCAGGGCAGCATGCATCTTCTCCACATTGGAAGGAAATTTACTTGTGAGTGACAATCATGTGACAGGTGCTTTTTCCCATACTTTATTCATAACAGCCTGTAAGGGAGGGAGGTGTTGTTACACCCATTCTTTACAGATGAAGAAACTGAGGCCAGAGGAGGTAAGGTAGATGTGCGTGGCCAGAGAGAGAAGGGACTACAGCCAGCATCCACACCATGTCTGTGAGATGCTCTCTTTTCCTTTTTCTTGTTATAGAAATAATACGAGTTAAAAAAAACTTTTTAATACAGAAAAATAAAAGAAAAAAAGAAAAATCACAAACTCCTCTCCCAGAAAAAATTGCTGGTATGTACTGAGGTCTTGTCCAATTCTTTCCACATACCAGTACATTTCCTTTCATGGTGTCCCTCTGGAAGGGGGATGGTGGAGGGATGTGGCAGACAACTCTCAGGTGGTTTTTTCCCTATATATGTACGTGTTGCTTGAAACTTTTACAACAAAATGTATTCACATATTTGTATAGTAAAAGACTAGAAAGTAATTGGAAGTATAATCCAGAGAAAGAAAAAGAGTGTGTTTATCAAAAAGGGAGAATTGTCAACACTAGAAACACTGAAAAGGGAGAGTCCAAGAGGCAAAGACTGGCTTATAACCAACCAAGAACTCTTCAGGGTAAACAATAAGGCTTAAGCTGACGGGTATGTTCCTGTTACGAAGACAGGTGCATGAGGCTTCCAAAACGGGATGCCATTTCACCTCCCTACCACCTGGTCAGCTCCTCTTAGTGTGGGGTCTAATTCTGTGCCTGTCAGACAATTTTCTAAACACAATTAACTTCCCATGCAGTTGGCTTACAGGGTGAGAATGTTCTGGGCAGACCACTGTCAATGTTCCAACTATCTGACCTTTCTGCTAATTGAACTAATTGGTTTTGCAAATATTTCTTCATTCTCTAAAAGCTTTATCAGTCATCAGCATCATTAAATTATGCCAACACAGGATACTGTCAGTTTGAACTCTCCAAATCCGTAAGTCCGGATTCTGGATTATGAGAAAAGTCAGTTTAATGCCATCTCATGGAATATTTTGTAGATAAGGGGTGAGAGGACCGCAGCAGACACCCCTGGTCTTACACATCCTGTATGTCCCAGAAAATGCCACATTAGCACATTGTCAACATTCCTCACCTCCTGTGTCAGGGCAGGGCCAGTCTTGCACCACTTAACAGCGATGCGATGTGACGGTGGGATGGGGCGGTCTCTAACAAGACAAACCGAGCCCCAAACACTGAGGGAAAACCCCACCCAGCAAGTAGAAAGTGTTATCTGGCTCAGGTGGTGACAGAAGATGCAACGGTTTCAGCAAGCATTTAAAAAAAGAGACTGGTATCTCAGTGTAGGCAGGAGTTGGGAGTCATGGTGGCTGGGAAGAGCAATGGAGAATGGAATCCAAGAGTAAGTGATAGGCAGGGGTCCCAGCAGGTGTTGACTGCAGGTGAATCCATCTGCAGGCATCACAACCTGGTACCTACTCACTAGACTAGGTTTCTTACATTCATTCATTCGGCTAATATTTACTGCAGACCTCTTGGTGTGACTTTCCTCCATGGGACTCTCATGCTCCTACAAACCTGACTGGGTATGCCAAGGACACAAGGCCTGACTGGTCTTTACCTGGGCCATTTCTTGGGGTTGTGTTGTCATTCATAAGCAACCTTGAGGAATGAGGTAACGTCTTCCTTAGAGACAAAGAACAGGCTTGCTTACTGCTTAATATAAAAGTCATGGATTCCCCAAGGTCACTGCTCCTCACCTGTAGCACGAATCCACTACGCCTGCAGTCTCCATCTGGCCGATGTCATGTCTCCCTCATGGGAACTGGAGGCAAGGGACACCTGACACAAACATGCTGATGCTCATGCAGCTTGCTGTCCGGGGAGTAAGAAGAAAGTCCTTTGTTTCTGACCCTGAAGTCTCATGTCTCCAGCAGCATCCATGGAATAGTAAAAGGCTAACTTACTAGCTTGTTGGTTGGGTAGAATCAAATTCCAGACCTGAAGCACCTAGTGTGTGCCAGACCCCATACTGGCTCTTGAGGAAAAAGCAATGGCAAAAACAGACTGGTACCTGTTCTCAAGGAACGTGCATTCAAGTGGGGACGACAAGCAATAGACAAAATAAACAGGAAAATACCAGAGAGTAAAAAGGGCTCTCTGCAGAGAATGTAAGTGGGGTGATGTGCTAAAGAGAACCAGGTGGCTGCTTTAGATTGAGTGGCCAGAGAAGGCCGGGAATTCGAATGAATGCAAAATCCACCTGGAGGGAAGCTTTGCAGCAGGGAGAGAACAGAAGACGATGTTCTGCGGCCGAACCAGCCAGTCTGGCCAGAGTACAGTGGACATGGGGAGATGGTATCAGGGAGGTCAGGAAGGAGCTAGATTCTTGCCCTGTAAGGCCAAAGCTAGGGGTTTGGATTTCTTTCCAGGTGCAATGGAAGCCACTGGAGAAGTTCAACAAGGAGTGTAAATGATCTGATTTCAATTTTTTAAACCAGCTGTAGCTGCTCAGGGAAGAAAAATGATTGTAGTGGGCAGGAATGGGAGAACTGAGGAAGGTACTGCATTAGTCCAGGTGTAACATGACTATGGTCTGGACAAGGGTGGGTACAGGAGAGCTAAACAGAAGTGGGCAAAGCTGGGCTATGTTTAAAAGTAGAGATGGCAGGCGTTGCTACAGGATTGGATGGGAAGGCCGGGTGCGGTGCTAGTCACAGGAATGAGAGAAGAGGAAGAACCACAGGTGATCACTCCTAGGTTTGCACTCTGAGAAACCAGGTGAATGCCCCTGACTGGGAAGAAAGGGACTGTGCAGAGAAGCTTTAGAGGAGAATCCAGAGAGACACATGGCCCAAGGCAGCAACCAAATGGTTGTTTAGTTGAGTCTGGAGTTCTCGGGAGGGAGGCCTGGGTGGGGTGTCATTTGGGGCTATCACTGTATGTATGGTATTTAAACTGTGTAGGAAGAGAAACCTGGGGAATATGTGGACAGAGAAGAGAGTGAGACAAAGGCCCATGTCCGAGGACTGCCAGCCTTTTAGAGGTCACGTGAGGAATCAAAGCCCAGAAATGAAGCTTCCAGGGGTGGCTGTGAAGGTGGGGGAAATCCCACAGAATGTAGCGTCACATCCCCTTCCACCCCCAGCCCCCCACCCCCACCAACCCGGAAAATGCCAGGTTCCAGGAGAGGGGTGAGCTGTTGAGTGCTGCCCAGAAGGCTGTCCGATTCCATCTCCCTGAGAGCCAAGCCCTGGGAGCTGCTCCAGCCACTGGCTCCCATCCAGGACTGTGATATCAAGTAAGCAGCTCAGACAGCAGAGTTTCCACTGCATCAGGTGATGTGTGGGGCTACCTGAGTCCTAGAATTACAGTGGTGTCTGCTGACAACCTGAAGAGAAGACCCCTCCAGAGTGTGGCATGCTTTCTGTCCCTCTCTCTAGCCAGCGCGCACCCTCTCACCAACCCCAAGGGACCCAAGGGAATTTTCTTTCCCTTATGCTTTGTTATGCTAATGTTACTCACCTGTCAAGGCCTAACTTGATCCTCCTCATTCAATAAGCATCATTTCATTGCTCTGTGCCTGGTCCTGTGCTTTTACATCCTTTTTATCAAATTACCATAACACAAAATATGCAACTACAGATACATGAACCATATTAACTACAAAGCAAATTAAGGCAAGGGGACATACAAATTGCCACAGAGTTCACAGGGGATCAGAAAATGCTTTTTGGAGGAGGATGTGTGCCATGGGCTTTGAGAGTTGGGCAGGATTTCACAGGCTGAGGCAGTTGGGAAGATGCGCAAAGAGAAGGGAGCAGCCTCTTTGTGACCAGCCCCAATCCACTCAGTGCCTAAACCGAGCCTAGTCCATTACACCACCCCCTTTAGATAGCATTTTCCACCTCTCATATTTCCTTTCTCATTACATCCCCGGCACCCAACCAAAGGCCATACACATACTAGGTACCAAGTGAGTATCTGTTGAGTTCAACAGTGTCCTGTCTCTTCTCCTAATTTTAGCCGCTCCTTTCTCTAACCTATCCCTATACTAATTAAGTTTCATAGCCAACTCTGCTCACAACGAAACCTATTCCTTTTAGAGAATTTGCCTTGCCCATAATTTCTGGAAAACTCCATTCAAATCCTCAGTAATTCACATACCCACAAACTCACAAAGCAGGCCACAGCTAATAGGACCTAACGCAGGCTGGCCCATTCTGGCTGAGCAGTGACCAACTGGATTCTCTTGAGAGTGGAAGACAGTCACCAGTGAGCAGCCCGCACAGTCGGAGATGCCCACAAGGTGAGAAGGGAAGCAGAGCCCCGCGAGCAGGAGGACCTGGGCACGTGGGGGGACACAGCCGCACGCCCCACCCACCCACGTCCCAGTCCCAACCCAGGAGGCCCAGCGACACTCCCTTCGCTGTTCTGAGGTGTCTGGGAGATAGCCTGCTGTACCTTCCCAATTAACTTCTACTTGTAACTTTTTTCCTTTTCTCAATTTTAGACCGTATTTATTGACTCCCACCATCAAAGTTGAAGGAAGCAACACACTTCAGCGTTCTCCCTCTCTTTGATTAGAATTCTATGATTATTGTTGTCAGGATTTACAATGTTTAGACCTTTTATCATGTAAATTTTCAAAAGAAGGAAGGGAGAATAACCTAATGAATTTCAGGTAGCATCACCAACTTCAAAGGTTGGCCAATCTTGCTTCATCTATACCCTCAACCTGCTTCCATGTGTGAATGTTTTAAATCAAATCCCAGGCATTATATCATTTTGTCTCTCTATATATTTCAGCATAGAATATCTAAAGATTAGAACTTAATGTATATGACACTACTGTTTTCACACGTATAAAAATAACTCCTTAATATAATCAAATACCCAGTCAGTGTTCATATTTTTCTGGTTGATGTCTATTTTGTTTGTTAGAATGAGATCCGTGTAAGATCCTTACATTGTTACTGATGAAATGGTTACATCATTTTTAATCATAGATTCTCCCTCCATCTCTTTTCTTTCCTTGAAATTATTTATTCAAGAACCTAGGTTTCTTGTAACAGAGTTTCCTATAGTTTCATCTCATTCTGAGAATATCACTTAATATATCTCTCTCCCCCATGTATTGCTATTAAATTGGTAGTTAAGACATGAGGCTTGATCAAATTCAGATTCGATTTTTTTAAGAGGGCTGCTTCATGGGTGTTGGGGGTGTTCTGTACTTCCATAGCAAGGAGGACAAAATCTCTGTCTCTCTTTCCCACTCTGTCTCCCTCTATTTTGATGATATTACCAGTCACTGATGTTCCATATTCATTTATTAGGGATTACAGAATAATATTCTAAATTTGTCATTCCATCTTTATTAGCTGGTAAACTTACATAGTAAGAAACTTCTACTTTTCAACTATTTGGTTACCCAGAGGTACACTTTACAAGAGCAAGGTAAGAGAAATGCTTGAGTATTTTCCTTCATCAGTTTATAAAATAATGAGGTGATTTCTTGGCATTCTCCAAAAGTAACCAATGAAGTAATGTTTTTTAAAATACCAGTATGAATCCAATTGCATCAAAAAGAATAAAATACCTAGGAATAAACCTAACCAAGGAGGTGAAAGACCTATACCCTGAAAACTTCAAGACACTTGTGAGAGAAATGAAAGACACCAATAAATGGAAATACATCCTATGCTCATGCATAGGAAGAATTAATATTGTCAATATGACCATTCTGCCCAAAGCAATTTACAGATTCAAAGCAATCCCTATCAAAATACTAACAGCATTCTTCAACAAACAGGACAAATAGTTCTAAAATTCATGTGGAACCACAAAAGACCCTGAATAGCCAAAGCAATCCTAAGAAAGAAGAATAAAGCTGGAGGACTATGCTCCCCGACTTCAAGCTTTATGACAGAGCCACAGTAATCAAAACAATTTGGTATTAGCACAAGAACCGACCCATAGATCAATGGAACAGAATAGAGAACCCAGATAGAAACCCATACATATATGGCCAAACATAAAGGAGCCATGGATATACAATGGGGAAATGACAGCCTCCTTAACAAATGGTGTTGGCAAAACTGTACAGCTATGTGTAAGAGAATGAAATTGGATTATTGTCTAACTCCATACACAAAACTAAACTTGAAATGGATCAAAGACCTGAATGTAAGTCCGGAAATCATAAAACTCAGAATAAAACATAGGCAAAAATCTCTTGAATATAAACATGAGCAACTTTTTCCTGAACACATCTCCTCAGGCAAGGGAAACGAAAGCAAAAATGAACAAATGGGACTATATCAAACTAAAAAACTTCTGTACAGCAAAGGACACCATCAGAACAAAAAGGCATCCTACAATATGGGAGAATATATTCATAAATGACATATCTGATAAGGCTCACACACCACAACACCCAAAAAGCAAATAATCCTATTAAAAAATGGGCAGAGGATATGAACAGACTCTTCTCCAAAGAAGAAATTCAGATGGCCAACAGGCACATGAAAAGATGCTCCACATTGCTAATTATCAGGGAAATGCAAATTAAAAACACAATGAGATACCACCTCACACCAGTTAGGATGGCCAACATTCAAACGACAAGGAACAACAAATGCTGGTGAGGATGCGGAGAAAGGGGAACCCCTCCTATACTGTTGGTAAGAATGTAAATTAGTTCAACCATTGCGGAAAGCAATATGGAGGTTCCTCAAAAAACTAAAAATAGAAATACCATTTGACCCGGGAATCCCACTCCTTGGAATTTACCCAAAGAATACAACTTCTCATATTCAAAAAGACATGTGCACCCCTATGTTTATCGCAGCACTATTTACAATAGCCAAGATATGGAAGCAACCTAAGTGTCCATCAGTAGATGAATGGATAAAGAAGAGGTGGTACATATGCACAATGGGATATTATTCAGCCATAAGAAGAAAACAAATCCTACCATTTGCAACAACATGGATGGAGCTAGAGGATATTATGCTCAGTGATATAAGCCAGGCAGAGAAAGACAAGTACCATTTGTGAAATATAACAACAAAGCAAAACCGAAGGAACAAAGCAACAGTGGACTCAGACTCCAAGCGGTTACCAAAGGGAAGGGATTGGGGAGCATGAGTGGGGAGGGAGGGAGAAGGGGATTAAGCAGCATTATAATTGGCATTCACAATATAGGTAGGTCACAGGGAAGGCAGTATAGCACAGAGAAGTTGACTCTATAGCATCTTACTATGCTGATTGACAGTGATTGCAATGGGGTGTCAGGGGGGACTTGATAACATGGGTGAATGTTAAAACCACAATGTTGCTCATGTGTAACCTTCATAAGAATGTGCACCCATGACAGCTTAATAAAAAAAAAGACCAGTATGAATCATGGATTTAAATGTTTTTTTATCCAATGTAGTTACCCTCCATATTGATATCTGTGCCATTCCATCCTGGCCTGTGAATGCTTATTCAGCCTGGGGCCTTTTGACATGACCATAGATAGTCTTTGATGTTCCAGGCTCATCTTGTTTTTTTCCTGCCCTCAACCTAGAATCAGCTGTGTCTCCAAGGAAACTTGGTTTATTCGAGTGAGAAATAATGATTCAGTCTCAGTCTAATGTTCATTGCAGAATTATTTACAATAGCTAAGATATGGAAACCACCTAAATGCCCATGATGGGTGAATGGAAAAAGAAGATAGGGTACATATATACAAAGGAATTTTTAAAAAGCCACAACAAAGAATGAAGTCTTGTCATTTGTGACATGGATGGACGTTGAGGGCATTATGCCAAGTTAAATAAATCAGACAAAGAAAGACAAATACCCTATGATCTCATTTATACGTGGAATCTTTAAAAAAAAATAACAAAAAAACAAAAAACAAAGCTTATAGATACAGAGAACAGATTGGCAGTTGCCAGAGGCAGGAGTTGTGGGGATAGGCAAAATGCTTAAAAGGGATCAAAGGGTATAAATTTCCAGTTGTAAAATAAGTCATGGGGATGTAATCTACAGCATGGTGACTATAGTTAATAATATTGTATCACATATTTGAAAGTTACTAACAGTAAATCTTAAAAGGTCATATTACAAGAAAAAATGTTTTAATTATGTATGGTGACAGATGTTATCTAGACTTAAAGTGGTGATAATTTTGCAATATATACAACTATCAAAACATTACATTGTAAATCTGAAGTATTTCAATAAAGACAGCTAAAACATTATTTTAAAAATCAGTCTGTAGATTAATGATACCAAAATAAAAAATTTTTTAAATCACACTCTACGCATTAGGAGCATTCCCTTTATTCTTGAACCAGTTTGAATGGATTTCCTGCCTTAGCGTAAGTAAACTTTGACTAGAATTCTCAATGTTTCCATGAAAATAAATCACAAAGAAGCAACTCCAATCACAGAAATCTCCCCTTATTTTAGACAAGGGCGGAAGGCAATTCAATGGGGAAAGAACAGCTTTTTCAACAAATGTTGCTAGAACAATTTGATATTTACATGCAAAAGAATGAAGGTGGATCTCTACCCTTATACCACATATTAAAATTAACTCAAAACAGATTAAAGACCTAAATGTAAGAGCTAAAACTATAAAACTCTTAGAATAAAACCTAGGCATAAATCTTTATGACTTTGGGTTAGGTTAATGATGAAAATGTTCTAAAATTTGTATTAGTAATGGTTGCATAACTCTCAATACACTAAAAACCACTGAATTGTATACTTCAAATCAGTGAATTGTATGATATGTGAATTATATCACAATAAAGCTTTGTTATATACATAATTAAATCCCCCCTGACAACCTGGTGCCTCCAGGACTTGAGGCAACATTCATTCATTCATCTATTTATTCAGTACATATTTACTGAGCATCCGCGAGTCATTCATTTATTCAACAGATATATATATTTACTACATACCCTGTGTCAAGCTCTGTTTTATACAAAGGATCCAGTAAAACATACAAAAAATCTAGCCATTTGTTGCTTACACTTTGTGAATGCAAACAAAAAAATATATACATATATAAACAATATATGACAATAAACAATATATACAGGAGAAATTTACACAGTGTAATACATTAAATAGTCTATGCTGTGAGGCAAAAAAAAAGCTGGGAAGAGGAGTGGTCAGTAGGGGAATAGAGGAGGGGTTGCAGTTATAAATAGGGAAGGCCTCACTGAGAGGTGACATTTGAGCAAAGATTCTGTGGAGGTTAGAGATGCAGCTACTTGGAGGAAGAACATTCTAGGCATGGAAAATAGCAAGTACCAAGGTCCTGAGGTGGACATGCCTTGTGTGTTCAAGGACTATCTTGGGAGCAGAGTCATTAAGAAGGAAAGTAGAGGATATGAAGTTAGAGAGGAAAGGGGAAAGAGAAACTCTGCTAGTCTTTTGAGGTATACTGGAGTGTGTACATCTAAGAATAGCAGAGAATTTTCTGGATGCTGGCTCCGTGAGGGGTACATATTCAGCTTGCCTAGTTTTGAGATAAAGCTATAATCACTAAAGCTACAATCACTGGTATACTGGAGCTGACATATACAAGTTGTGAGAATTTTTGAGGAATCTGGAGATCTAGTTGCTAAACACAGTTATTATTAAAAATTAAATTATGTAAATTTACAATTAAAGAAATTATATTAAAAACGAAAGTATTAAATGCTTCTACCTTCCCAACTTTTTGCTACCTTTAACTATTATCTAGGTTACTTTTGTCTATCACATGTGTGTGGTGGAAATACTATGAAAGGTGAACAACTGAACTTCTCTTCCCAACTCCACAGCACTCGGGGAGATCACACTGGTGATTTGTAATGAGCCATAAGGAGTATTTATGCCAAAGAAAACAGTCAATGCTATAAAGTAGGGCTTAATGTATTGTGTTGTTTGTTGTCTCAGCTTAAAGTGAAGGAGAAAATGTTAATAGCACAGCTTTAACTTAAAAGTGTGTCACATTTGGAATCATTATTTTGCAAATACAACAAGAAAAGTGAGGAAATATTCCTCCAGTATTTGAAAACTATTTCCCAGTTTAGCAAAGAAGTCACTCATATCATTGATGACATTGATGAACTAGTGAAATTCTGACAAATGTCTTTTTTGCTTCACTTTAACTTTACTGGTATCAACATCATTCATGCCATAACTACACTCGTTCATCAATTTCAGCCACAGATTGGATACACATAGGTGAATTTGGCAAAAAGCAATGCAAATATTCTGAGGGAATGAACTGGCTGTATAGAATTTACAATAAAGCATGCAGTGTATTTCTTTGTAAATCATGCACTACAGGTCATTGGCATCGGTAAGATGTACGCTACATTTGGGTGTGTTTACATATATTTTTGGTGAGCTGGATATTAAACATTTTCTCATTACCAGCAGCTCTCTGGTTCCAATCCAATTTCAAATCAGCTTTTACAGATCTTATTGACAAGACAAATGGAGGGGAGAGTGGTTTTTTGGGGCAATCAATCAATTGAAAGGGATGGAGTTATTTTGAAATCATTCAGCTCTAGAATTGAGTCGGACAGGCTGCAGGGTAGGAATTCTTTTGCATTTATGTTCACGGTCGCCTTATTTATGGCATGTGATCTAGCTCTCCATTTATGGTAGCAATACAGTTTCCTTTTCAAATAAAATTAAAATACAAAAAAAAAGTCGACTTCAAAAAAACATTAAGTAAATGATAATTCACGTAATACACAGAAGTGACAAAAATGTTAATGGTGGCCTGCAATGAGTACACTTTGGGAAATACCAAAGTAGTGACTAAGAACCAGTGCTGTGAAAACATACACCTGGGCTCCAATTCAGAGATTCCTAATGACCACTGGCTTTTGGAGCACAGCCTCAGTGTGCTCACCAGGACAACAGGCACCAGCTCCACAGAGCTCTTGTCATGAGTCAGTGAGATGGGGGAAGCCCAGGGTCTGGCACAAATGGGGCTGAGCGAGCAGGGCCCCTGGGGAAGAGTCTGGATGGGGCTTGGCCTCCTCCCTGACCCAAACCAAGCAACACCTTTGACTTCCTCTCTCTGACATGTGCAGCATGTCAATGTTCACACACACACACAAACACACACACACACACACACACACACACACACACACGCACGCAGCGTTTTTGCTGTCGTAATCGCCTCACGCCAGCAGCCAACACCCACACTCCATGACTCAGCATTCGGAGCCCAAAGTTGCTTTTCCACTCCTATCTGCCGGACTAGCTGGTTCTTGCAGGAGGCCACCTACTCTGACAGAGCAAAATAAAAATCCCATGGCGACAGCTGATTATGGGTTTTGCTGTTATATATTTTTTAACATACCTGGGGGAA
Organism: Smutsia gigantea; assembly: GCA_032199065.1. Taxonomy (NCBI): domain Eukaryota; kingdom Metazoa; phylum Chordata; class Mammalia; order Pholidota; family Manidae; genus Smutsia; species Smutsia gigantea. The sequence continues at coordinate 47,867 of JAVSCE010005756.1, read as the reverse complement.
GCGGGGGGGGGGGACTTAAAGGGTACTTTTTGAGTATGTAAAGTAAATCTTAATAGATAAATACAGTGACACATTGATTATGAGACTTTCCATCCTCTATATTGGCTTTAGGATGAATCAAACAGCTCGTTGTTTAAATAAAAAAGCCTGATGCTTCTCACAGTTTCCTTCAGCTGTGGCCCAGCAGAGCCCTGAGTGACATGGACCTGGTCCTAGGCTGGGCACCCAGGAGACAAAGCAGAAAAAGCCTCTGTCCCTGCCTGCACAGAATTTTGACCAGGTAGTGTCAGACAAGCCATTCTGATTACCGTATGTCTCACCTTTGTGCTCTCTGATAGCTCTCTCGTGTTGGGCTGTTGTTGGGCTTATGCAGGATGGAGATCAGTCAGGCCCTCAGGTGACGAGACTCAGTATAATAACCTCAGCAGTAAAGGCCATATTGGCCAGGCTCCACTGACTGCCCTATCCCATCCCTACCCTCCAGCCTGCTCTGAGCTCTGGCAGGCTCACTTCTGTGCTTTGCATCCACCTAACTGCCTCATCCTTTAGCCTCCAAATGGCCTGGTCTCTGGCGGGAACAGGCAGGAGATGAGAGGGAGGGAGGAGAGAGGGTTCAGGGGTATGTATCCCCTCCATTCTTGCCCCGCAGGGCAGACCGGCTCAGCAGCATGCTTGTCCAGAGCCCTCAGTTCCTGTCCTGCCACCAGAGACCACTGGGTGTCTGGAAACTGCCCCCGCCTGTGCCCCATCAGGCCTCTGAAAGGTAAGGCTCCCCACAGGTACTAGCCCCGTGGAGCTCCACCATCCTTTGTTAGTGTCCCTGCATCTTTGTAAATGGTCCCTTACACTCTCCAGAATTACCCAATGAAGTGTCCTTCCCAGACCCAGACTGCAACCTGTTTACAGAGTGCTTAATATGCACAGGGTCTTCTCTGCATTTCATATTCATGGGCTCATCCAGTCATCACAGTCCTATGAGGTAGACACCATTATTAGCCAGGTTTACAAATGAGGACACTGAAGCACACAGCGGTCGATTACTTGCCCAAGTTCACACACTAGTAAGTGGCAGGGCCAGCATTCAAACCCAGGCAGTGTAGCTTCTGACACTATTCTGTGTTAGGGATATGTAGTCCATGTGTCTATTTTTGCTCCTGGGAGCACAAGTTCAGCCACACACATAGGCTTCTGGAGTCTGGAATATAGTTTAGAAACAGAAAGTTTCTTCAGGCCCCTCTGGGGATCCCTCCCTATCTCAAAGCTCTGGGTACTGCCACATCATGGTGACTCAGCCACATTCTCTCTGCCTGTCCTGTCACCAGCACTCTGCTTCTCTCCGCTCTCCTTTGCCTGTCCTCATTGTTTCTGCCTGGAGCCTTCTGTGTCCTCTAATTTCTACCCTCCACCAACAGATGCTGACTCACTGTCCCTAAGAGAGGGTCTCCTTGATTGGATGAACCACCAGTTGATTTGCCTCAAGTAACTGGAGCTACATGGTAATAACAGGATGGGGGCCAGTGGAAACACTCAAAGCCCCACTGCAAGGACTTCCCTTAAGATGGACATACTAAACAAAGCAACCTACAGATTCAGTGAAATATCAATCAAAATATGGCATTTTTCACTGTACTAGAGCAAATAATCCTAAAACTTGTATGGAACCACAAAAGACCCCCAAATAACCAAAACAATCTTGAGAAAGAAGAACAAAGCTGGGGGTATCATAGTCCCTGATTTTAAACTATACTACAAAGCTATAGCAATCAAAACAGTATGGTACTGGCACAAAAATAGACACATCAGTGGAAAGAATATAGAGAGCCCAGAAATAAACCAACACTTTTGTAGTTAATTAATCTAAAACAAAGGAGGCAAGAATATACAATAGGGAAAGACAGTCTCTTCAATAAATGGTTCTGGGAAAACCAGACAGTGACATACAAAAGATTGAAACTGGAGCATTATCTTTCACAATACACAAAAATAAACTTGAAATGGATTAAAGCCATAAATATAAGACCTGAAGCCATAAAACTCCTTTTAAAAAAAACCAGACAGTAAACTCTTGAACATCAACATTAGAAATTTTTTTCTGGCTATAGTATCCCCAGGCAAAGGAAACAAAAGCAAAAATGAACAAGTGGGACTACATCAAACTAAAAAGCTTCTACACAACAAAGGAAACCATCAACAAAATGAAAAGGCAACTTACTGAATGGGAGAATATATTTGCAAATGATATATCTGATAAGGAATTAATATCCAATATATATAAAGAACTCATACAACATAACACCAAAACAAAAATAATCTGGGCAGATTAAAAAAATGTGCAGAGGATCTAAATAGACATTTTCCAAAGAAGACATAAAGATGGCCAACAGACACATGAAAATATGCTCAACATCACTAATCATTAGGCAAATGCAAATCAAAACTACTGTGAGATATCAACTCACACCAGTACAAATGGCCAGTGTCAAAAAGATAAGAAATAACAAAAGCTGATGAGGATGTGGAGAAAAGGAAACTCTCATGCACTGTTGGTGGGAATGCAAATTGGTGCAGCCACTATGGAAAACAGTATGGATATTCCTCAAAAACTTAAGAATAGAAATACCATACAATCTAGTAATTCCATTTCTGGGTATTTACCTGAAGAAAGCAATATGACCAATTCAAAAAGATACATGCAACCCTATATTTGTTGCAGCATTATTTGCTATAGCCAAGGTATGAAAGCAACCTAAGTGTCCATTGATAGATGAATGGATAAAGAAGATGTGGTACATATACACAGTGGAATATTTCTCAGCCATAAAAAATAACAAAACCTTGGACCTACAGGGTATTATGCTAAGTGAAATAAGTCAGACATAGAAACATATGTACCATATGATTTCACTTATATGTAGAATCTAAAAAATAAAAATAAATGAACAAAGAGAACAGAAAAAGATTCATAAGTACAGAGAACAACTGGTGGTTGCCATAGGTAAATTGGGGGATGGGGGAGGGGCAAAATAGGTGAAGGGAATAAAGAGGTACAAACTTCCAATTATAAAATAAGTCGTGAGGATGAAAGTACAGCAGAGGGATTATAGTCAATAATATTGTAATAATTTTCTATGGTGACAGATGGTAACTACACATACAGTGGCAAGCATATAATTGTCATATCATTATATTGTACACCTGAAACTAATATTATATTGTACATCAACTACAACTTAAAAATAACTATTGAAAAGATGGCAGCATGAGAGGTGAGACAGAGGCTTCCTCCTAAAACCGCATATAATATGAAAATATAATTAATACAATTAATTCTGAAAGAGCAGTAGGAAAGAGGACTGTGCCAAACTGCATACACCGGAGAAAAGAATAAACCTCATGGAACAGGGTAATGTACCAAAGCCATGACCTGGCAAGACCCAAGCCCTCCCCCAACCCCAGCTCACCAGCAGGAGGAAGAGAAGCAGAGCGGGGAGGGAGTGGACGCCTGGGACTGCTGAATACCTAACTCCGGAGATCTGATCTGGGAGCACAAACCTACATTTCATAGTGTTTTCATGGTACTCTCGTAATAAGGGGGTTGGAAAGCTAAGACAAGCAGAATACCTGGAGAGACTGGGATTCCAGCCACTTGTGGAAAGCAGAGATCCATATCCGGCTGCTCTGGGACAAAAGAAAGGTGGGAAGTCTGAGAGACTTCTGAACAGCAAGAGGGCTGCTAAAGGGGCAAGGATTGCACAGACCTTACTGCTCAGGAGAAAGGACAGGTAGACAAAATTGTCCAGGTGCACTCTGCCCAGCAGGTTGGAAACTTTCACAATCTTCAGGAGCTCCAGCTCTCTGGCTGGCTACAGAGCTCCAAGCACCCCATTCGTGATACCAGCCTACTGAGCCTTTCTCTCAGGCAGACACACCTGGCTTGCAAAATGGCAAACCCTACACTGGCGTTAGGCCAGCCAGAGGGAAGCCCCATCTACAGCAACTACAAATGCAAAGCCCAGAGGCTTATACCTGGGTGCTCACCCCACTGGTTCTGGCAGAGGAGACAGGCATAGCAGCTGGGAACCAGGAAACAGCTCTTTCCTCCCCCCAGGAACCAATACCACTCGCCTGCGACCGCTGACATTGCTTCAGGGGCAGAGCAGCTCCAGAGAGTAGAGCTTCTGGGCACTAGAGGGCGCCATATACAAATATGAAATGCCAAAGGAACCTGGTTCAAAGTAAAATTATGAATACAAGCACCCCTGAGAAAATTCAAATGAAATCGACCTCATGAATCTTCCTGAAGGGGATTTCAAAATAAAAATCATTAACATGCTCATGGAGGTACAGAAAAATATTCAAGAACTCAGATGAATTCCGATCAGAGATCCAATCACTACGGAACACAGTATCAGAAATGGAACATACAATGGAAAGTTTTAAAAGCAGATTAGATACGGTGGAGAAGACAATAAATGAAATAGAAATTAGAGAAGACAAATACAAAGAAGCTGAGGCACAGAGAGAAAAAAGGATCTCTAAGAATGAAAGAATATTGAGAGAACTGTGTGACCAATCCAAACGGAACAATATTCGCATTATAGGGGTACCAGAGGAAGAAGAGAGAGAAAAAGGGATAGAAAGTGTCTTTGAGGAGGTGATTGCTGAAAACTCCCCCAGTCTGGGGAAGAAGATAGTCTCTCAAGCCATGGAGATGCACAAATCTCCCAACACAAGAGACCCAAGGAAGACAACACTAAGACATATAATAATTAAAATGGCAAAGATCAAGGATAAGGACAGACTATTAAAAGCAAACAGAAAGAGAAATAAGATCACATACAAAGGAAAGCCCATCAGGCTATCATCAGGCTTCTCAGCAGAAACTTACAGGCCAGAGGGAGTGGCATGATGTATTTTATGCAATGAAGCAGAAGGGCCTTGAACCAAGAATATTTTATCCTGCCAGATTATCATTTAAATTTGAAGGAGGGATTAAACAATTTCAGATAAGCAAAAGCTGAGAGAATTTACCTCCCACAAACTGTCTCTACAGTGTATTTTGCAGGGAATGCTATAGATGGAAGTGTTCCTAAGGTTTAAAATAGCTGTCACCAGAGATAATAAAACCACAGTAAAGAAAGTAGAACAGTTAATTACTAAGCAACTGCAAAATTAAATCAACTATTCCCAAAGTCAATCAAGCGATAGACAAAGAGTGCAGAATATGATATCTAATATATAAATAATGGAGGAGGAAAGAGAATAAGGAAGTTAACCTAGAACCTTTGGTAACCACGAATCTAAAGCCTGCAATGCCAATAAGTACATACCTATCAATAATCACCCTAAATGTAAATGGTCTGAATGCACCAATCAAAAGACATAGAGTCACTGAATGGATAAAAAAACAAGGCCCATCTATATGCTGCCTACAAGAGACTCACTTTAAACCCAAAGACATACACAGACTAAAAGTGAAGGGATGGAAAAAGATATTTCATGCAACTAATAGGGAGAAAAAAGCAGGAGTGTAGTACTTGTATCAGACAACATAGACTTCAAAACAAAGAAAGTCACAAGAGACAAAGAAGGACATTACATAATGATAAAGGGGTCAGTCCAACAAGAAGATAGAACCATTATAAATATCTATGCACCCAACACAGGAGCACCTACATATGTGAAACAAATACTAACAGAATTAAAAGGGGAAATAGAATGCAACGCATTCATTCTAGGAGACTTCAACACTCTCCAAAGGACAGATCAACAAGACAGAAAATAAATAAACAGAGGCACTGAACAACACATTAGAACAGATGGACCTAACAGAAATCTACAGAACTCTACACCCAAAAGCAGCAGAATACACATTCTTCTCAAGTGCATATGGAACATTTTCAAGAATAGATTCATTTCCTAGGCCACAAAAAGAGCCTCAGTAAATTTAAAAAGATTGAAATTGTACGAACCAGTTTCTCAGACCACAAAGGTATGAAACTAGAAATAAATTATGCAAAGAAAATGAAAAATCCCACAAACACATGGAGGCTTCAAAACATGCTCCTAAATAACCAATGGATCGATGACCAAATAAAAACAGAGATCAAGCAATGTATGGAGACAAATGACAACAATTCAACACCACAAAATCTATGGGATGCAGCGAAGGCTGTGCTAAGAGGAAAGTATATTGCAATCAGGCCTACCTCATTTAACAAGAACAGTCCCATATGAACAGTCTAAACTCACAATTAATGAAATTAGAAAAGGAAGAACAAATGAGGCCCAAAGTCAGTAGAAGGAGGGACATAATAATGATTAAAGCAGAAATAAACAAAATTGAGAAAAATAAAACAATAGAAAGAATCAATGAAAGCAGAGGCTGGTTCTTGGAAAAAATAAACAAAATAGATAAACCCCTAGCCAGACTTATCAAGAAAAAAAAGAAAGTCTACACACATAAACAGAATCAGAAATGAGAAAGGAAAAATCACTATAGACACCACAGAAATACAAAGAATTATTAGAGAATACTATAAAAAATTATATGCTAACAAACTGCATAACCTAGAAGAAATGGACAGCCTTCTAGAAAAATACAACCTTCCAAGGCTGACCCAGAAAGAAACCGAAAATCTGAACAGATCAATTACCAGTAACGAAATTGAATTGGTAATCAAAAAACTACCTAAGAACAAACCCCCTGGACCAGATGGCTTTACCGCTGGATTTTATCAAACATGTAGTGAAGACCTAATACCCATCTTCCTTAAATTTTCCAAAGAACAGAAGAAGAGGGAATAGTTCCAAACTCATTCAATGGGCTAGCATCACTCTAATACCAAAACTAGGCAAAGACAACACAAAAAAGAAAATTACAGACCAATATCCCTGATTAACATAGATGCAAAAACACTCAACAAAATATTAGCAAACTGAATTCAAAAATACATCAAAAGATCATCCATCATGATCAAGTAGGATTTATTCCAGGGATGCAAGGATGGCACAACATTCGAAAATCCATCAACATCATCCACCACATCAACAAAAAGACAAAAACCACATCATCATCTTCACAGATGCTGAAAAAGCATTTGACAAAATTCAACACCCATTCATGATAAAAACTCTCAACAAAATGGGTATAGAGGGCAAGTACCTCAACATAACAAAGGCCATATATGAGAAACCCACAGCCAACATTATACTTAACAGTGAGAAGTTGAAAGCTTTTCATTTAAGATCGGGAATAAGACAAGGATGCCCATTCTCCCCACTTCTATTCAACATAGTACTGGAGGTCCTAGCCACAACAATTAGACAACACAAAGAAATAAAAGGCATCCATATTGGCAAGGAAGAAGTTAAACTGTCCCTGTTTGCAGATGACATGATATTGTACATAAAAAACCCTAGATCTAATATCTGAATACAGCAAAGTTGCAGGATACAAAATTAATGCACAGAAATCTGTAGCATTCCTATACACTAATGATGAACTAGCAGAAAGAGAAATCAGGAAAACAATTCCATTCAAAACTGCATCAAAAAGAATAAAATACCTAGGAATAAACCTAACCAAGGAAGTGAAAGACCTATACTCTGAAAACTACAAGACACTCATGAGAGAAATTAAAGAAGATACCAATAAATGGAAACACATCCCATGCTCATGTATAGGAAGAATTAATATTGTCAAAATGGCCATCCTACCTAAAGCAATCAAACAGATTTAATGCAATTCCTATCAAAATACCAATAGCATTCTTCACTGAACTAAAGCAAATCATTCTAAAATTCATATGGAACCACAAAAGACCCCGAATAGCCAAAGCAATCCTGAGAAGGAAGAAAAATCCTGGGGGGATTATGCTCCCCAACTTCAAGCTCTACTACAAAGCCACAGTAACGAAGACAATGTGGTACTGGCACAAGAACAGACCCATAGGCCAATGGAAGAGACTAGAGAGCCCTGATAGAAACCCAACCATATATGGTCAATTAATATACAATAAAGGAGCCATGGACATACAATGGGAAAATGACAGCCTCTTCAACAGCTGGTGTTGGCAAAACTGGACAGCTACATGCAAGAGAATGAAACTGGATTATTGTTTAATGCCATACATAAAAGCAAACTTGAAATGGATCAAAGACCTGAATGTAAATCATGAAACCATAAAACTCTTAGAAGACAACGTAGGCAAAAATCTCCTGAATATAAGCATGAAAAACTTCTCCCTGAACACATTGAGCAAGGGAAACAAAAGCAAAAATGAACACATGGGACTACATCAAACTAAAAAGTTTCTGTATGGCAAAGGACACCATCAACAGAACAAAAAGGCATCCTACAGTATGGGAGAATATATTTGTAAGTGACATATCCGACAAGGGGTTAACATCCAAAATATATAAAGAACTCACACACCTCAACACCCAAAAAGCAAATATCCCAATTAAAAAATGGGCAGAAGATATGAAGAGACAGTTCTCCAAAGAAATTCAGATGGCCAACAGACACATGAAAAGATGCCCCATATCACTAATCATCAGAGAAATGCAAATTAAAACCACAATGAGATATCACCTCACACCAGTAAGGATGGCCAACATCCAAAAGAGTAAGAACAACAAATGCTGGTGAGGATGCGGAGAAAGGGGAACTCTCCTACACTGCTGATGGGAATATAAGCTAGTTCAACCATTGTGGAAAGCAATATGGAGGTTCCTCAAAAAACTAAAAATAGAAATACTATTTGACCCGGGAAACCCACTCCTTGGAATTTACCCAAAGAATACAACTTCTCATATTCAAAAAGACATATGCACCCCTATGTTTATCGCAGCACTATGTACAATAGCCAAGATATGGAAGCAACCTAAGTGTCCATCAGTAGATGAATGGATAAAGAAGAGGTGGTACATATACACAATGGAATATTATTCAGCCATAAGAAAGAAACAAATCCTACCATTTGCAACAATATGGACGGAGCTGGAGGATATAATGCTCAGTGAAATAAGCCAAGTGGAGAAAGACAAGTGCCAAATGATTTCCCTCATTTGTGGAGTATAACAACAAAGCAAAATTGAAGGAACAAAATAGCAGCAGACTCACAGACTCCAAGAAGGAACTAGTGGTTATCAAAGGGGAGGGGTGTGGGAGGGCTGGTGGGGGGGTGGGATAAGGGGATTGTGGGGTATTATGTTTAGTACACATGGTGTGGGGGGTCACGGGGAAAATAGTGTAGCACAGAGAAGGCAAACAGTGAATCTGTGGCATCTTACTACACTGATGGACAGTGACTGCATTGGGGTATGAATGTAGACTTGATAATATGGGTAAATGTAATTACCACACTGTTTTTTCATGTGAAACTTTCATAAAAGTGTATATCAATAATACCTTAATAAAAATTTTTAAAAAATAACTATGAAAAATTAGAGGGACTTTTGTTGTAACCCATAAATGTCTTTGGATGATCAGGAAGTGGTTCCATTCTAATCTCTAAAAGGCTCAGAGAAATCACAAGTGAAAGGAAAACAAAATAAAACAAAACACCTTCAAATTGGAAAAGAATCAAGAGGGGCACACATGGAAAGTACCAAGACACTACCTTTTAGTCAATTCGATCAGGACACATACAATAACAGCAGGCCTTTGGGGCACCCAACACAGGCTCTGATGTGTTCCTGCTCCAGTGTGGGAATTGTTTCTCTATCTTACCCCCTGATTCTGGTGGCATGTTTGTATGACTGTCCTCCAGAGTTGCTTCCTTTGTCCTTTCAAGGTAGACTAGATTTTCCTGAACAGTCTGAGATCAAAGGCAAGATGAGAGATTCAGATTTAGTGTCTGGTGTGAGCCATAGCCTGGATCACCAAACACAGAGTTCACCACGTGTTCTGAGTGGCGATGACACTACAGAGACAAGATTACAGCGGATGTTTCATTAAAACTTTTCATCTGATCAAGAGTACTGTCACTATTAGTGACGATGTAAACTGTCCATCACCCAGAAGCTCTGCTTCTGGGTATTTATCCTAAGGAAATAATACAGAATGTGGGGGAAGATTTAGAATACAAGGGTACCCACCAGACTGTTCCTTAAAAGAGTAAAAAGTTAGAAACAGCATTAATTCCCAAAGAGGGGGATTGATATGGTTCCATCATACAATGGAATACAGTGTTCCATGCTGCCATTAAGTGTAAACACTGTATATATACGGACACACATGTATATTTTGCTCTGACATAAAGTGCAAAGAATCTGTGGTATTCCACAGCTTTGGATGGATGGAATTATGTGTACTTTAAATGTTCTTTTTGCTTGCTTTTCCCATGATGATCACAAATTGCTTTTGTAATACAGGAAGATTTTAAACAGTCCTACTGAGGGGAACCCCATCATTGACGCACAGGGTTAAAATTTCCTTTTTTCCAGGTTCAGCTCATAGAGCAGTTTAGTCCAGTAGATGTTTTTCCAGCTTTACTAGGACACAGCAAGAGCTATACATTTCTGGGAACACAATAGTGAAGGTGTGGTGTGGTATGGCCCCTGCCCTCGAGGAACCATGCCAAGTAGGGACACACACCTCAACAAACTCGCAGGAATCGTCCCATCAGGGAAGCCTAGGGTTTGAAGTACAGCCAGGCCTCCCAGAGATCAGATATTACGTTAAAGGGCTTTGAAAGGCAGCACTTCCCTAATGTAGACACCCAGATGCCTCCCATCAGAGGAACCAGTTTACAGGAAAAACTAAGTGTTCCCATAAGCACTGGCACACAGAATGTACGGCATACGAAGAAATGGTTATACGCCCTCTTTATGGCAGACACATATACTGCAGTCTGAGTAACGGTGTGACCATCTTTCCAGAAGCAATACCCCTCTGACATAGTAATAAAATTTCCCTTCTATAGAAGAATATTACAAGACACTGTGTTAAAGGAAGACATTTCACTTTCCTTTGACACTAGACTTTGTTTTTTTGAAGTATGATTGATACACAATATTATATTGGTTTCAAGTATATAACACAGTGGTTCAACAGTTACACACATCATTAAATCTTCACCCCGACTAGTGCAGTTCCTATCTGGACACTAGACATTTTTTATCTTCTGGCCTGAGTTTCACGTGTGCTGAATTTTTTTTTTAATTGCAAGTGCATGTTGCCCCCTAGTGTTCATTATATTATTGCACCCTGTTGTCATGGGGTGAGGATGGAGTGAGCTCCGTGCCCTCAACTTCCCAAAAGGGGAAAAATAGGTGCACTGGGTATGTGGCAGGACTTTGAAAAGTACACAAATAACCACTTAAATTACAAAGCATAAGCCATGGCCCTATTTTTTCTGCAACAATGTGAAATTTGCCTATTTTTGGTCAGGTTAATAATAGGTAATATTTAGTATACACTCAGCATGTGCCAGGCACCAAACTAAGAGCATGACATATATAAACTCGCTTAATCCTCACGAAAATCCTGAGATGGGAGAACTATTAGCTGCTCTGAGCTTGTGCAGAGCCTCACATGCAAGGTACGGGATGGACATAAAACATCACATGATAAAAGGGTGCATGATCCATAGACAGGAACACGGAATAAAGAACCACAGGCACACGGCAGGGTCAGTCCTCAATACTGTTGTTTCATTAGTTGTTGCTAATGATGTCAGGGTGATGTGCTGTCAGTTTACCCTCAAAAGTAAACCATCTTTTTTTTTTTAACTTTTTTGAGATTTAATTCACTTATACAATTCACCCATTTAAAGGCTACAATTCAGTGGTTTTTAATATGTAAACTGAGATGTGCAATACCACCACCAATTTCAGATCATTTCCATCATGTCTAAAAGAAACCACATGCCCATTAGCAGTCACTCCTCATTTCCCTAAACCCCACTGATCCTACCCAATCACTAATCGACTATTTGCCTATTCTGCCTACTCTACAGAAAAATGGAATCACACAATAACACATGGACCTCTGTGACTCAGCATGTTTTCAAGGTTCATCCTTGATGCAGCATATAAAAGTACTTCATTTCTTTTTCTGCCAAATAATATTCCATTGCATGGATATACCACCTTTCAATTATTCATTTATCAGTTTATGAACATTTGGGTTATTTCCACTTTTTGACTATTATGGGTAGTGCTGATATGAACAGTCATGTACAAGTTTTTGTGTGGGGACATGTGTTTTCATTTCTCATAGGCTATTCCTACGAGTAGAATTGCTGGATCCTATGGTGAGTACATGCTCAACATACCAAGGGCCTGCCAGGCTGTTTTCCAAAGTGGCCACACCAGTCTGCATTCCCACCAGTGGTTCATGAAAGTTCCAGTTTCTCCACATTTTTCATAGCACATGTCTTTTTACTGTAGCCATTTAGTGAGTGTAAAGTAAATCTTACTGTGGTTTTGTTTTGTATATCTCTGATGGTTAATGATGTTTTGCGTATGAAAACCACTTTCTGATACTGGAAGTACAGTAGCCACACAGGCCAAATTAACAATAATCCAGTCTTCCTCTTATTAACAGCCTCAACATATCAGATAAAATAGGAGTAAAGGACAATCAGAAGAGATGGAATTGAAAACTCTGGAGATGGCAAGTCATTAATTCATGCATTTACTTGAGCCCCTGTTAGGGGCAAGAGACTGCTTTGAGTGCCAGGAACAGGGCAGAGAGCCACCCAGGGGCAGTTCTGCCCTCATGGAGGGTAACATTCTGTCAGAGGACACTGACAAACAACTATTTACATAATGAAATAATTAGTTGGGGCAGCTCTGTGGAAGAGAAGTACCAGAGGCCATGAGACAAAACACAGAGGGTCCTGACTTCATCTGGGGCTCGTAGGAGGCTTCTCAGAGGAAGGGAAGCTTGAGGGGAGAATGGCAGAATGAGTTCACCATCAGAAGCGGGGCTGGTGGCAGAGAAGCACCGAAGTGGAGGGGGCCGTGTGGCGTGGGCTGCTGAGCTGGGGTGCGGAACGCCGGGGGCTGTGGCTGCAGTGCGGACAACAAGGAAAAGCGGCTGAGACGCAAGCCAGTCCTGCAAGGTACAACACCTTGCATTCTGGGTTTTGACCTTTTTCCAAAGAACAGTAAGAAGCCATTGGGGAAAGGGTTGTAAGTTGAGGAGCTGGGAGATAGGATTGGATTTGGCCTTTTAAACGATCACTCTGGCTGCAATTTAGAGAATGTAAAGATAAGAGGAAATGTAATCAGACCTTTCAGGAAAGGATTTTAACTAATCCAGGCCAGACCAGAGAGGTGACTGGTGACCTCAGCAGAATCTAATATGGTTGAGTGGTTGGGCTGAAGTCACGCTGGAGTGAGGTGAGGAATGTGTGGGAGATGATATGAATAGGCAAGTCCTCCAAGAACTGGGGAGGTAAAAGGCAGAACTGAAGGAAATATCTGGGAGGAGACGTGTGGCCAAGGGAGGGATAAGTTTAAGATGTCAAGATGAGGTATATTTATATGTAAATGAGAGGGACCCACTCTACTGGCAGAGACAGGAGGATGAAGAGACAGGCAGCAAAGGTGCGTGACAAAGGGCTCGGCTTCTGGGGCCACACCACCTGAGTTCCATTCTGGCTCCTCTGCCTGCTGTCAGTGTGGCTTTGGGCAGGATATCTGGCCTCTCTATGCCTCAGTTTCCTCATCTGTAAAATGGGAGAAAAAATGGAACTCCTGTTGGGAGGGTTAAATAAAAATGTACGGGGTGATTCAAGAAGGCGGTGTGAGAGGTGAGACAGAGAACTCCTCCCAAAACCACAGATAGTGTGAAAATATAGTTAATACAACTAACCCTAAAACAGCAACAAGAAAGAAGGCTGCACCAGACTGCATACACACCTCACAAACAGAGCAGACCTCACAAAAAAGAGTATGTACTAAAGCCTTGATCTGACGGGACCTGAGCCCTTCCCCCACCCCAGCTCACCAGCAGGAGGAAGAGAAATGGAGCGGGGGACGAGGTGGAAGCCTGGGACTGCTGAACACCTAGCCCTGGAGATCTGCTTTGCGGGCAGAAACCTACATTGTGTGGTGCTCTGGAGGATGCAGAGCTGGGACAGGCAGAGTGCTTGAGAGACAGATTCCGGCCATTTGTGGAGGATGGGATCCACACCCAGCTGTGCTGGGACAAGGGAAAGGCAGGCAGTCTGAAAGGTTTCCTAGCAGCAAGAGGGCTGCTGAAGGGGCAGGGTTTGCATAGAGCTTGTTGCACAGGAGAAGGGATGGGGGACAAGGTTGTCTGGGCGTGCTCTGCCCAGCAGATTGGGAACTTTGGGGAGCTTCAGGCACTCCACCACCCTGGATGCCTACTCAGCTCTGAGGCCCCCCACTGTGATACACAGCCTGCCGAGCCTTCCTCCTGGCCTGCCGGCTCACAAACCAGCAGTCACTGCTCTGGCGTCAGGCCAACCAGAGGGAGGCCCCCCCCACAACAGCCAGAGACACCAAGCACAGAGGCTTACACCTGCATGCTCACCCCACTGGCTCTGATACTGAAGAAAGGCACGGCAGACGAGAATCAGGAAACAGATCTTTCCTCCCCCCACGCATCAGCTCTGCTGCCCTACAACCCCCAACTTCACTCTAGGGGCTGAGCAGCAAAGACTGGAGCTTCTGGGCAACAGAGGGTACCACACAGAAATGAAACATCAAAAGAACATGGTTCAGACCGAAATATCACAAACCCCAGAAAAAGGACAAAATGAAACTGAACTCACCAATCTTGCTGAAAGAGAGTTCAAAATAAATATCATAAACATGCTTCTGGAGCTACACAAAAATATTCAAGAACTCAGGAATGAATTTAAGACAGAGATACAATCACTAAGAAATTCCATATCTGAAATGAAACATACAATGGAGGGATTTAAAAGCAGATTAGATGTAGTAGAAGAGACAGTAAATAGAATAGAAATTAGAGAAGAGGAATACAAAGAAGCTGAGGCACAGAGCGAAAAAAGAATCTCTAAGAATGAAAGAATATTGAGAGAACTGTGTGACCAATCCAAATGGAACAATATTCGCATTACAGGGGTACCAGAATAAGACAGAGAAGAACAGATAGAAAGTCATAGAGGACACAACTGCTGAAAACTTCCCCAATATGGGGAAGGAGATGGTCTCACAAGCCATGGAGATGCACAGATCACCCAAACAAGGGACCCAAGGAAGACAACATCAAGACATATAATAATTAAAATGGCAAAGATCAAGGATAAAGACAGACTTTTAAAAGCAGCTAGAGAGAGAAAAAAGATCACATACAAAGGAAAACCCATCAGGCTATCATCAGACTTCTCAACAGAAACCTTACAGGCCAGAAGGGAGTGACATAATATATTTAATGCAATGAAGCAGAAGGGCCTCAAACCAAGAATACTCTACCAGGCAAGGTTATCATTTAAATTTGAATGAGGGATTAAACAATTTTCAGATAAGCAAAAGCTGAGATAATTTACCTCCTACAAACCACCTCTATAGTGCATTTTGGAGGGACTCCTATAGATGGAAGTATTCCTAAGACTAAATACATGTCACCCAAGGGATAGACAAAGAGTACAGAATATGATTCATAACATACAAAGAATGGAGGAAGAGGAAAAAGGAGGAGAGAAAAAAAGAATCTTTAGGCTGTGTTTGTAATAGCATACAAGGTGAGTTAAATTAGACTGTTAGATACTAAGGGAATTATCCTTAAACCTTTGGTAGCCACAAATCTAAAGCCTGCAATGGCAATAAGTACATACCTATTGATAATCACCCTAAATGTAAATGGTCTGAATGCACCAATCAAAAGACATAGAGTCACTGAATGGATAAAAACACAAGACCCATCTATATGCTGCCTACAAGAGACTCACTTCAAACCTAAAGAAATACACAGACTGAAAGTAAAGGGATGGAAAAAGATATTTCATGCAACTAATAGAAAAAAGCTTAAGTTGCAGTACTTGTATCAGACAAAATAGACTTCAAAACAAAGAAAGTCACAAGAGACAAAGAAGGGCATTACATAATGATAAAAGGGTCAGTCCAACAAGAGGATATACCTATTATAAATATCTATGCACCCAATACAGGAGCACCTACATATGTGAAACAAATACTAACAGAATTAAAGGGGGAAATAGAATGCAATGTATTTATTTTGGGAGACTTCAACACACCACTCACTCCAAAGGACAGATCAACAAGACAGAAAATAAATAAACAGAGGCACTGAACAACATATTAGAACAGATGGACCTAATGGACATCTACAGAACACTCCATCCAAGGGAACAGGATACACATTCTTCTCAAGTGCTCATGGAACATTTTCCAGAATAGATCATATACTAAGCCACACATAAGAACTTCAGTAAATTCATAAAGATTGAAATTGTACCAACCAGCTTCTCAGATCACAAAGGTATGAAACTAGAAATAAATTACTCAAAGAAAATTAAAAAGCCCACAAACACATGGAGGCTTAATAACATGCTCCTAAATTATCAATGGATCAATGATCAAATTAAAACAGAGATCAAGCAATATATGGAGACAGATGACAACAATAATTCAACACCACAAAATCTGTGGGACGCAGCAAAGGCCATGCTAAAAGGGAAATATATTGCAATACAGGCCTACGTCAGGAAAGAAGAACAATCCCAAATGAACGTATAAACTCACAAGTAATGAAACTAGAAAAGGAAGAACAAATGAGGTCCAAAGTCAGTAGAAGGAGGGACATAATAAAGGTTAAAGCAGAAATAAATAAAATTGAGAAGAATAAAACAATAGAAAGTATCAATGAAAGGAGGAGCTGGTTCTTCGAGACAATAAACAAAATAGATAAACCCCAAGCCATAATTATCAAGAAAAAAAGAGAGTCTACACACATAAACAGAATCAGGAATGAGAAAGGAAAAATCACTATGGACACCACAGAAATACAAAGAATTATTAGAGAATACTATGGAAAATTATATGCTAACAAACTGGATAACCTAGAAGAAATGGACAACTTTCTAGAAAAATGCAACCTACCAAGGCTGACCCAGGAAGAAACAAAATCTCAATGGACCAATTACCAGCAAAGAAATTGAATTGGTAATCAAAAAACTACCTAAGAACAAAACTCCTGGACCAGATGGTTTCACTGCTGAATTTTAGCAAACATTAAGTGAAGACCTAATACCCATCCTTCTTAAAGTTTTCCAAAAAGTGGAAGACGAGGGAACACTCCCAAACTCATTCTACGAAGCCAACATCACTCTAATACCAAAACCAGGCAAAGACAACACAAAAAGAAAAAATTACAGACCAATATCCCTGATTAACATAGATGCAAAAATACTCAACAAAATATTAGCAAACCGAATTCAAAAATACATCAAAAAGATCATCCATCATGATCAAGTGGGATTCATCCCAGGGATGCAAGGATGGTACAACATTGGAAAATCCATCAACATCATCCACCACATCAACAAAAAGAAGCACAAAAACCACATGATCATCTCCATAGATGCTGAAAAAACATTCGACAAAATTCAACATTCATTCATGATAAAAACTCTCCACAAAATGGGTATAGAGGGCAAGTACCTCAACATAATAAAGGCCATATATGACAAACCCACAGCCAACATTACACTTAACAGGGAGAAGCTGAAAGCTTTTCTTTTAAAATTGGGAACAAGACAAGGATGCCCACTCTCCCCACTTTTATTCAACATAGTTCTAGAGGTCCTAGTCATAGCAATCAGACAGCACAAAGAAATAAAAGGCATCCAGATTGGTAAGGAAGAAGTCAAACTGTCCCTGTTTGCTAATGACATGATATTGTACATAAAAACCACTAAAGAATCCACTGCAAAACTACTAGATCTAATATCAGAATTCAGTAAAATTGCGGGATACAAAATTAATACACAGAAGTCTGTTGCATTTCTATACACTAACGGTGAACTAGCAGAAAGAGAAATCAGGAAAACAATTCCATTCACAACTGCATCAAAAAGAATAAAATAAATAGGAATAAACCTAACCAAGGAAGTGAAAGACTTATACTCTGAAAACTACAAGACACTCATGAGAGAAATTAAAGAAGATACCAATAAATAGTAACACATCCTGTGCTCATGGATAGGAAGAATTAATATTGTCAAAATGGCCATCCTGCATAAAGCAATCTATAGATTCAATGCAATCCCTATCAAAATACCAACAGCATTCTTCAATGAACTAGAGCAAATAGTTCTAAAATTCATATGGAACCACAAAAGACCCCGAATAGCCAAAGCAATCCTGAGAAGGAAGAATAAAGTGGGAGGAATTATGCTCCCTGACTCCAAGCTCTACTACAAAGCCACAGTAACGAAGACAATTTGGTGCTGGCACAAGAACAGACACACAGACCAGTGGAACAGAATAGAGAGCCCAGATATAAACCCAAGCATATATGGTCAATTAATATATGATAAAGGAGCCATGGATATACAATGGGGAAATGACAGCCTCTTCAACAGCTGGTGTTGGCAAAACTGGACAGCTACATGTAAGAGAATGAAACTGGATTATTGTCTAACGCCATACACAAAAGTAAACTCAAAATGGATCAAAGATCTGAATGTAAGTCATGAAACCATAAAAGTCTTA
Organism: Smutsia gigantea; assembly: GCA_032199065.1. NCBI lineage: Eukaryota > Metazoa > Chordata > Mammalia > Pholidota > Manidae > Smutsia > Smutsia gigantea. Next base: position 29,183 of record JAVSCE010005756.1, on the reverse strand, counting down.
GAAGAGAACATAGGCAAAACTCTCTTGAATATAAACACGATCAACTTCTTCAATGTCCCCAGGCAAGGGAAACAAAAGCAAAAATGAACAAGTGGGACTATATCAAGCTGAAAAGCTTCTGTACAGCAAAGGACACCATCAGTAGAACAAAAAGACATCCTACAGTATGGGAGAATATATTCGTAAATGACATATCTGATAAGGGGTTAACATCTAAATTATATAAAGAGCTCACACACCTCAACAAACAAAAGCAAATAAGCCAATTAAAAAATGGGCAGAGGAGCTGAACAGACACTTCTCCAAAGAAGAAATTCAGATGGCCAACAGGCACATGAAAAGATGCTCCACACCACCAATCATCAGAGAAATGCAAATTAAAACCATGATGAGATATCACCTCACACCAGTTAGGATGGCCACCATCCAAAAGACAAACAACAAATGTTGACAAGGATGTGGAGAAAGGGGAACCCTCCTACACTGCTAGTGGGAATGTAAATTTACCCTAAGAATGCAGGAGCCCAGTTTGAAAAAGACATATGCACCCCTATGTTTATCACAGCACTATTTACAATAGCCAAGAAATGGAAGCAACCTAAGTGTCCATCAGTAGATGAATGGATAAAGAAGATGTGGTATATATACACAATGGAATATTATTCAGCCATAAGAAGAAAACAAATCCTACCATTTGCAACAACATGGATGGAGCTAGAAGGTATTATGCTCAGTAAAATAAGCCAGGCGGAAAAAGACAAGTATCAAATGATTTCACTCATCTGCGGAGTATAAGAACAAAGCAAAAACTGAAGGAACAAAACAGCAGCAGACTCACAGAACCCAAGGATGGACTAACAGTTTCCAAAGGCAAAGGGACTGGGGAGGGTGGGTGGGAAGGGAGGAATAAGGGGGAAAAGGGACATTACAATTAGCACACATAATCTCGCAGGGGGTGGGATACGGGGAAGGCAGTATAACATGGAGAAGACAAGTAGCATTCTGTGGCATCTTGCTACGCTGATGGACAGTGACTGTAATATAGTATATGCTGGGGACTTGATAATAGGGGGAGTCTAGTAACTATAATATTGCTCATGTAATTGTACATTAATAATAGCAAAATAAAAAAAGTATATATATACATATATATATATATAAAGTATATATGGGCAGGAATGGAGAGAAGAGTCTAAATAAAAATGGAGATGAGTGCTTATCAAAAAAAACAAAAAAAAAGTGTACGGGAAGGGGTGAGGCCTGGAGAGAGTTGCTTCGCCGATCAGAGGAGGATTCCATAGGCACACTGACAGTCTTACCCCCTCACCTCAGCTTCGCACTTAGAGACACGTATTTGGCTCCCTTTAATTCCTCACAGCGACTACAAGGCTCAAAAGGGCTGTTGGTGATGGTAAACTATTTCTATAATTAAAAATAAAGTACCAACAGAATGTGAACTTACGCACACCAGAAGTCACAAACTGGAAAGCTCACAGCAGCATAACTCATAACAGCCCCAAACTGGAAGCTACCCAAGCAGCTACTCATCACAGAATAATCAATCAATAAACTCGTATATGTAGACAATCAATACTATACAGCAACAAGAACACACACTCTACAACTCCACACAGCAATAAAGATGAAAGAAACCAGATACAAAAGAGTGTCTGTTCTATAATTCTATTTACATAAAGGACAAAGCTCATCAATATACAGGACAGACAACAGGACAGGGATTCGGGGTAGGCAGCGACGGGAAGTCAGGGAGGACTGGACAAAGGGGAGTTCCTGGGGGCTGCTAATATGTACTTTAATGATACTTTTTAAAAAGAAATATTTGGAAAAAATACTGCCTGATACTCTCCATAGTCATCTTTCAAATTCAAGTTCCTTTATCAGGTCAGTGATGTTTTTAAATACATACTTTCTGAAATGCAAAGCAACAATAGGTTTTTGTACTGTTCCTTCAAAGGCAATGAATGACCCCAGACTACAAAAGCTGTTTAAGAGGCATCAGTTTTCAGAGGAAAAGACTCTCATGTTTTCTTAGCATTTGAGATCTTCCATTTGCTGAGGACCTTCTGGATGGGTAGCTTTCAAGGAAGCATCTTCCTGACTCAGCCTGAGTGTCCAAAGAACCTCAGCCCCGGCGAGAGTCCCTGCTTGTCTAAGAGAGCATCTAGCTGCCAAAAAGCTGCACTGCCCCTCTCCACCCCGTCCTTGCCTGTGAAACTAGTCACCTCTCATGGGACATCCGGATCCCTGGACGCTCCTCGGGTGATGTTGGGCGGCAGCCACAGTCCCGCCTGACCTTCTGCCTGAGTCTCTTGACCTTATTTTTTCTCTCCATAGAGAATTTTGCCTGCACTTCTGACAGAAGGATTGACGTGACCTAGCTCTGAACTTTATATCACGGTGACTACCGAATTTTCTTTGAAACTGTAGGTTTGGCTTATTTCCACCATATTGGGCTTTCTGATTTAAGAAAATGAAAATCACACGCTGCTTGGGACTTGACCTGAATGGTGGCCATGTCCCTGGCTTATGCTTGCATCCCTACTTGCCCCACATTTCTTGTTCTCTTCATACCTGGGGTGGGGGTGTGTCCCCTCATGTTCCGCTCTGGGCCAGCTGTGTTACTGCAGGGTTAAAGACCTCCCCTCTGTTTTCCCTACCTGCCAGCTAAATACCACTTGGAACTGGAAATACCACAACCCCATCTCTGCTAAGCTGTAGACATCAATAATCAAAATGAAGCCTATAAATAGATTCCATCCGATTTTTGGTAATTTCCTCAGGAAACGGGAGTTTCAAACGGATGTGTCCTTGTTTTCAATTCTGTTCTATAAATTAGTGTATGGAAATTCAGTTACCTCACTTAATAAATTCAGGATCATTCCTAATTTTTTTTTAAGGGGAGGAAGCAATTAAGTAAAACATGTCCCATTTTGTCTTCAAGAACCAAGACCCATATTCATGAAATTCTCGTTAAAATACAAATAAAATGCTATAAAGTCAATAAGCTGCACATATCTTTGTGAAGTAAATCCCCAGTGAAATCTGCTTGTCAGAGATGCTCCAAGGGTAGAGCTTTACATGGCTTTCCAGGATATTCTGCTGGAATTAGGAGGGAGAGAGGAATGGGGTATCAGGAAATCAAAGTAAAGTAGCTATGCTCATCTATGCTAAGGAGTTTATGTAGTCCAGACTGCAATAATCACCTCAGTAATACAATGCTGAAGGATTCCAGAATCTCACAACTAAAAATGTCAGGCCTAATTACATTATTACTGGCATACACTCCCCTCTTTGTCAACTCTTAGAAATACAGCCAGTCCAAGCTAGCTGGCACCAAGTGTTCTCAAGGTTCGACCCCTGGATCAATAACATCAGCATCATCCAGAAATTGTTAGAAACACACATTCTCAGAATGACCTCAGACCCATAAAGTCACATCTCTGGGGGTCGATGCCATGAGTCATATCTAGGTCACGGCAATCATCCTGTCAGAAGTCCAGGCAAAAGGCCTGTATGGAGAGAAAAATAAGGTCAAGAGACTCAGGCTGCCATGCCAAGCCTTCTAGATAATTCTGATGCATGCTCAAGTTTGACAACCACTATTTGAATTCATCCCCCCCCCCCAACACGTACAAACATCAGGAACCCCTACTCTGTGTGAAGTCACACTGGAGTCTCTCCTACTTGCTCCAGGAGCCCATCCAGGGTATGAGATGTCCTTCTCTGCCTCTCTTAACCAGAGCAGGGGAGAGACTCCTAATTGTTCTCCAGATCCATTCCTTCCTTATCTCTCCTACTAATACAATCACCACCCACCCCCACACAGCCACAGCTCCTAGCAGGCCATAGGGCTGTCCAGTGAGCACTGACATATCCAGGCATCTCTTGCCTCCAGGTATGGCCCTGCAAATAATTCGTTTGGACCAAGAGTGCCTAAAAGGAAGTGATATATTCAACTTCCAGATTCTATCTTTAAAAGACAACACAAAACCACCTGGGTGCCCTCCTCTTCCTCTCCCTGTTCTCCAGCTGGAACACTAATACGGCATCTGGCCATGAGGATGAGGCCCACCCTGCTCTGGTGGAGCAACTAGACAGACAAACTCTGGGTCTTTGGATGCTCCTAAATCAGAACTGCTTCCAGAACCTAAACCACCTTCTTCTGGGCTGTTAAGAGAGAGAAACAAAAACAAATGTAATTTTGTTTGTACTACTATGTTTCTCTTTGTTACAACCTAGCCTGTCCTTTCTTTAGAGCCCACGGCATACTTCCTAGAACTTCAATCCTATTTCCTTTCCTAAGGCTGAGATTTCAGGCACTCATTCCTGTAAAACCACCTCTTACATGTATTTCCATCCAAGACAGTTGCCACCTTCCATGATGAACATCTACTTCCAGTAACGACAGGCTAGACAACTTGGATCAACTTTCCCACTGAGGACCTCTCTAAAAGTCAGACACGTTGTACTTATTTTTTTTTTAAATCTACTTAAAGGCATTGGAGAGGTAGCAAAACAGTTACCTGTTTGAGAGAAATCCAAAGAGGGGCGTTTGGGCTTGCTTTTTCCCCTGGGCATTTGCCAATTCTAGAAAAGGTAACTGAGGCTAAGAGAGATTGACAGCCTTGAATGTGCTAAGGGAATTTTTTAAATGAGTCAAAGCCCACTAAATATGGGAGAGCAGTGCTGGTAAGCACGCCCCCCGCCCCCACCCCACTTGAGACTGGGGCACCAAAGGCTGCATTCCAAGCATAGGGTGCAGTGGAAGCCGAATAAAGAGCATTGAATCATGGTAATTGCTGAAATTGGATTAAGGTGATCCTGATTTATGACCACAACCAGGTTCTTTCCTGAAGCAAATACAATTCCTCTCCAGAGAAAGATTATAGAAGTAATTTCAGGTTTAGGATTGTATAATTTTTTTCAGATAACAATGTCTGGCACATAATAAAAAATAATCAAGTCTTTAAAGAGATAAAACTACATGAACAATGATGCCAACAACAAAATGAACGGAAAAAGAAACAAGAGAAACAGACCTAGAGGGCTCTGGGAACTGGAGCATCAGGCATAGACTTAAAAATAACCATGCTTACAATGTGAAAGAGGACAAAAGACCAGGCGGAATTTCAACAGGGGATTCAAACATATAAAAAGGACAGAGCAGATTGTATATTTTTTTCTAGAATTTCTAGAATATCCAAATAGAACTAGAAATTTCCTAGAATTAGGAAACCACGTGCACCTCCCATTTATGGAGAGAGGTTTTGAGAGATCATCCTCATCTAAATCTCACAAAAGGGGTTCCCCACAAGAAAAAGGAATTGAGAGAAATGCTGGCTCACTTAAAGCAATCACTGTCCACCAGAGGGCTTCATTAACTACTAGTAACAAAGAAAGAATGGATAGCTTACATTATTAAATAAGGGGAAACATAAACATTCAGGAAGTTGCCAATAAAACTCATCCCTAGCATAGGACTTTAGCAACTTAGAGCTTTCTGCATGCTGCCATGCTCTTTTGTTTTGTTTTGTTTCTGGAAATCCCAGACCCCATCTGCTTACAACTGCTCCATTCTGTACTGGAGATCAAAGCTCCCACACACAACTTCTTCACTGAGGCATCCAATGTAAAGAGCTTCTGGTTCAACAAATGGGTTGATGGGACAGGCCAGACCAAGCCCTTGGGCACTGCACTCCCCCAACCCCCAGACCTGCAGTTATGCCTTCCCCTCTGTGAACAGCAGAACACATTTCCACTTCTTTCTCTACCCTTTTCCCCCACCCCTCTCTCTACTACCCCACACCCACCCAATAAACCCAAAGGGTGGGAAGGAGGGCAGAGAGCTTTCCAGGCTGCTGTGAAGCCTGCGACATTTAGACGGAGAGGGGATTTCCTCCCACCTCCTGTGGGTAGGGACATTCCAGAGGTCTGTGGTTGACAGGGAAGGAGACATAGTCCTCCAGGCCACAAGCTGGGTATGGAAGCTCCTCCGCATGATGTATTTAACTTTAAAAATTATTTGGGTGATATTGTAAATATGTATTTGTTGCAAAAATATCCAGATAGAGGTGCACATAGAGCTGAAGTTGAAGGACTTCTTCCCTGCCCCAACCCAACCCCCCCAACTCAACTCATTCCTATTCCCCAGGGGTATTTGTTTCTAAAAGTAAAAAAAAAAAAAAAAAGCCCTCTCCTGTACCTGAGTGTATATATGTGTGCAAACGTGTGTGCAAACATCTCCATCTGAACCTAGGGCACTGCCACACCTAAAGGCTCTCAAATCTGTGTTTATTCACTTCTTTAGAGAAATTCCAGCTACTGCACTCTGTAGGCCAGAACAGAAAATCACCTTTAACTCAGTCACCTATTGCCATATAACAAACCACCCCAAACGTAGTGACTAAAAACAAAACGGAAACTCACCATTTTACTTCGTTTACATTCTGTAGTTCAGCCGGGCAGTTCTTCTGATCTGGGCCAGGCGGCTCACCCTGTGGTCAGTTGGTGGGTGGCCGGAGCTCTCACAATCAACTGGTTGGTGCAGGGCCCTCAAGCTGCAGCAGCTTGTCCCGGCCCCCTCCACTCGCATCCTCCAGCAGGCTAGCTCAGGCTCCGTCACAGGCGGAGCTCAGGGTTCGCAGCAGCAAAAACAGACAAGCCTCCCAATGCGTTAAGTGCTTTGGGGCCTCGGCTTCTGTCCTGTTTGCTAATGCCCCATTGGCTAAAGCAAATCACATGACAGACCCAGGTTCTAGGAGCCGAGAAATGAACTCCACCTCTTAATGAGAGAAGTAGCAAAGTTACATTGCAAAGGAGTGTGCCTACAGGCAAGGGAGGCATTTGTAGCCATCTACTCAATTCACCCAGACTCCGAGGGAATGCGTGGGGCACTGAGGAATTCTTCGGGACTTCTCTCTTTGAAGCCATATCTAACCTGGCCAGAAGGGCGAATAACTCCAAGGTCTAGGGGAAAGGCACACCCCTTGTTCAGATCCTTTGTGCTCTAGATGTTTAAGGGAAATGCACCTGCCTCAAGTGCCAGACATAGGGAGAGAAGGCAGGCAGGGGTCGTGGGTCTGCAAGGTGATGGGTACCGGGACCTGGTGCAGCTATGATGGGGACAGACTGGCCTAAGAGCCCTATCTTTACCAACCCAGGGGCACTTAGCTACTAGGAAGTAAATTATCCTTTCTAGAAAGCTCAGAATGCAGCCTCCGCAGGTGAGTCCACTTACATGATTAATTGGAAAAAGAAAATGTGACTATTTTCACACTGTATTAATTATACATATTTTCATTAATATTTAATCATTAAAGCTCATTCTAATGTGTTTACTTTGTGAAATTTGCCACACTGTATGCTGACCAATTGTGCACTTTTGTACACGTGTGGTTTAATTAAAAATTTGCATTTTTAAAAATTGCCCCCCATTGATCATAATATTGTCAAGGACACATGGAATCTGTGATGTTGAGAAGCTAACATCACCCTGGGAGCCAAGTGACTTGAGTCCAATCTTCCTGCTGCCACCAACTAGTTCTGGGCTGAGATAAACCAGCAAGCTTCTTTGAGCCCTGTGAAGCGAGGGGTTAAGTTATATGTAAAACCCATTTACTTTTATGTGATCCATCTACTTTCATGAAGTACATACTAGACTTTCAGGACACATTGGAGGATGAGGTAGATATATTTTCTGCCTTGGTGGGACTAACAATCTAGTAACTAGAAACAGACAAATAGGCAAGCAGAAACTGCCAATGAGCTGTGCCTTCTGAAAGGAGTAGCACAGGAGCAATGGGGGTGTTGTGGAGCCCCCTGGAAATCAGGAAGGATGAATAGGTGTTAGCCATGTGAGGCGCAGCAGAAAAGCACACAGGCAGTAGAAACAGCATGCTCTAAGTCCTGAGGGGAGAGATGGCATGACAGATTCAAGGGACACAAAACTTTCCACAGGACCTAAACACAGAGTAAGGATTGTACAAGACACAGCTGGACACGGTAGGGGCCAGCAGCTTATTAAATCAGCCTCCACCTGAACGCGGGCCAATCCATTCACCATAGAAGTCATTGATGGGACAGGGTGAATGTGGAAATACCACCCAGTCACCTGAAACACACTCAAAGGGCCTCTCCTATACTAACAGATCATATGCCTTATTCTCTTCATTAAATCCACGCTAGGATATAAAGAAAGACTTTTAACCCATGGCAAATGATTCTTGCATATCCAAGACATTGGTGCATTATCAACACTTGAGTTCAAGAATGAAAAAAAAAACTATAATCCAGAAAATAAAGAGAAAACCTGCGCATCTCTCCCCTACTCAAAGGTGTGTACCTCTACAATTTTCCCACACATAACATTCACATAGGGTCAGCTCATTTATTAAGTTGCTCATTTGCTGAAATCTGGGACAGAAAAGAGCTAACAAATGGAGGGGAGTCTGATTCGGCAGTTTACAACCAAACTGCCACTCCCTTCTCAGCCTATAATATACATGAGGATTTGTTGTTCATAGCTATTAAATCTTTCTTTTCTTGACCTTCTCACTTATTTTTGGGGTCACTGACAAGCTTTGAACAAGATATCTATCTACAAGGTTGCCCCACAAACATTTATCACATTCTAATTGCAGGACAATGAGCAATCAAAAATGTAAATAGATAATGCAATACTTACCATGTGCCAGGAGCTGCTCTAAGTTTTCACATATATTAACTCACTGGACCTTCATGACTAGCCTATCAAACAGGTACAATTGGGCTTGCCAAGATTAACTGTTTTTCCCATTTTACAGATGTGGAGTCTGAGGCACAGAGAAGGTAGGTATCTTAGGTCTCACCAGTTCTGAGATTGGGATTTAAACGCAAGTAGTCTTGCTCCTTGAATCCATGCCCCACACCATTTTACTGTTGTCCTTCATAAGAACACCAGTCTATGTGTTCTGATGCAGCTACAAAGTGCTCTGGGAAGACCTGGACAATGGTCAGGGGAGACTGCAAGGGAAGACACACTTGAGTAGGCTGTGGCAGCCATGAAAACGTCCTGCTTCTCTCCTCCTGCTGCAGGGAGGGGGTGGAGGGCAACTTGCTGGCAGCCATCTGAACCCCCCACCCCATTCACCATATGGCCCTAAGGTCTGAGGCAGCTCTCAGCCAAGGACTGAGTGCAGAATGGATACCAGGCAGAGACGTGCCTGCAAGATGCAGACTCCCAGACAGGTGGCTTAGGCTCAGGGACCCCTTGGCAGCTTTGCCAAATTTCCACAGAACTGGGCTGCTGGCTAACACTTTGCGCCATACCTTTCTTCCTTCCTTTCCCCTTCTCCTCTGCAGGGTTCAGACCTGCAACGCAATTGGATGACTCTCCCACCTCTTCCAGCTCCTTCTCCCCATTTTCGTCTCACAGGCCTTTTCCCCACCTTGGCATTTACTCCTTGAAGGACCCAAACTACACAAAGATCATGAAGGATGAGCAGACTTCTGCCCTGTTGTGGAAACTGCCCTTACAAACATCAGTAATCTCACCACCAAAGTGCAGTCACCTTTTCCCAGACCGTGGTCATCACTTCTGGCACAGTGGCTCACTTGAACCTGTGGCTCTTTTGTTTTCCTCAAGGTGGTGTTCAGACGGAATGTCTATGTCCCCCAGAATTCATTATATTGGAGCCTTGACCTGGTGGTGGGGGACTGTATTTGGAGACGGGCCTCTAAGGAAGCATTAAGGTTAAATGAGGTGTAAGAGTGGGGCCTGATGAAACAAGATGAGCGTCTTTCTGAGAGGAGGCACCAGAGGTCTCTCGCCTCACCGCCCCATCCCCTTGCTTCTGCAGCAACAAAGGAAAGGCCAAGTGCAAGCTCAGCCAGAAGGCAGCTGTCCGCAAGGCCAGAAGAGAGCTTTCAGATGAAACCAGAATGGCCGGCCCCTTGAGCATGCCTTCTGGCCTTTACAACTGTGAGGAGATTGATTTTTAGGATGAGTCTAGCCGAAGAGACTGATCAACAGAAACATGAAACACAGGCTTATAGATGGAAAGAGATGGAGTCAAAAGGGCACCACAGCTAGGCTTGACCTCAAAAGAACCAGTGAGAGCATAGGAAGCCGGGGAGGAGAGAGCAGGAGGACTTAGAGACTTAGGGTAGAGGAGAGTGTTTGCTACATCAGCTCTCTCCCAAGGCAGACTCTGCTGTTACACAGCAATCGGGAGAGCAGAGAGCGGTCCATGCAAAACAGCAAGGGGAAAGAGAAAGTGCAGGTCAGTGCCAGTCAAGAGGCATTAAACATGTTTTCAGAAATCATCTTTTGAAAGGAGCTTATGGAAAAGAAGGGGGGCATCTGACATTTCAAAATATGCCCCTCATAGCTAAGTGCTATGATCTGAATGTGTGCTCCCAAAAGTTATATGTCAAAATCTTAAAGCCCAATGTGATGATATTAGGAAGCAGGGCCTTTGGGATGTGCTTAGGTCATGAGGGTAGAGGCCTCACGAATGGGATTAGTGTTCTTATAAAAGGCTCCCCAGAGAGCTCCCAAGGCCCTTCCAGCAAGTGAAGACACAGCTTGAAGACAGCAAGAGAAGAGAGATCTTGAACTAGGAAGCGGGCGCTCACCAGACGTCACTCTGCCACCGCCTTGATCTTGGATTTATAAACCACCGAGTCTCTGGTGTTTTGTGGTAGCAGCAGTCAGGCACATTCTTCTTAATCAGCCCCCATCGAGGCTGAGGCTACATTCTTTGCCTTCTTTCTTCCGTTAGGAGCTAGAGCAATGCTTAGCAAAAACACTCTGAAGAGACCTTGTGCCTTCTTCCTGAACAGAGAGCTATCTTCAGCACATTAAAATATTCCACTTGAAAATAGTTAAGTTCGTGCTGGGGAAAATTCACTCTCTTGCCTTTTTCAAGCTGTTTGTATTCACGACTATCTTGGGAGAGAAAATGGAACATAAAAACGGAAACAAAAAAACAAAGAAGTCAGTGCTTTAGCCTTGCTTTCTCCCAGCGCCCATTTCCTGCCCACAGGCTGATCGTGATTCTGCATGACCTCTAAGAGTTCTTCTAGCATCAAAATGCTTTTTATTGCCCAGAAAAGGGTTGAGCTATTTCTTTTTCTGTTTTTAAATTCCACTTACCTCATTTGTACCTGGACATCTCTACCCACACTTGCCCATGCCGGCCCTCCCTCCTGCCCAGGCCTGCTGGAATGCTTTTAAATGCTTCTCACTCTCCTCTCTGAACACCCACATTTTACCCTTCCTTCCAAAGCAGCTCAAGATCTCTTTTTCGGCCAATATTCCCTGAATTTCTCTCTGACTTCCTGCAGTGCACAGGCAGTTTTTTGCCTCTCACCCGCCTTCTGTCCCAGTGCCTGATAGCCGGCCAGACTCCTGCCAGCTGCCCAGTGCTGTCGACAGGTAGCAAGGGCAGAGACCAGGCCTCTCCTGTTATGGCCCAGCACCCAGCAGAGGGCAGGCTTTTAGTGCTCAATAAATGTTGGTTTGATATGACAGCCATAAAATATTGCTTAGTGATTCTAGACACCTAACTTCTCCCTTCCTTCTCCCTTCAACGTCCTGTTAATACAAGTCCACTGGGCTAGAAGGCTCATGGCTGGGAGTCCCTGATACCAGGAACTGACCTGATATTCACAGCTGGACCTTGATATGATTACAAGCTGGCTGGACACAGCTAGGCCCATTTTGTTTTCCTGTTGGACAGAAACATTCTAAAAAAATAACAACCTCAGACAAGGTGCTATAGATGGAATGTTTGTGTCCTCTTTAAAGTCTTATGTAAAAACCTAATCTATAATGTGATGGTATTTGGAAGTGGGGCTCTAGGGATGTGATTAGGTCATAAGGGCAGAGCCCTCACGGAGAGGATTAGTGCCCTTATAAAAGAGGCCCCAGAGAGTGTCATGTGACGTCAGAGCCAAAAGACAAAGGTCTATGAATCAGGAAGTAGTTTCTCACCAGACACCAAATCTGCCACCCCTGGTCTTAGCCTTTCAACTTCCAGAACTGTGAGAAATAAATGTCTAGTGTTTATAAGCCACACAGTTTATGCTATTTTGTTCTAATAACCCAAACAGAGTAAGAAACAAGGTTAATCTGATGCCATGATTAAATGAAACAAAACAAAGCCATCTTATAATTTTGTCTAAGCCCAGACAAAAATAAGGTCATTGTGCCAACTCATAGAACGCCCCGCTTTCTGACAGCATCCAATTCAGAGCAAAACCCTGCCTCCTTAGACTTTCTCCCAAATCATCTAACCACAGCCTAAATGGTTCTTTCTAACATTCTCTTACTAAGATACCTTGCTGCTATAAGCAATAAACCAACTTCTCTCATTACATACGTGTTCCTGGTGGTCCCTGGCTGAAATGCCACGACAGTTGTCGGCAGTCATTCCACATTCGAGGATGTCTACAACCATCTTAGGGGTGTTACTATTCCCAGTTCACACCCAGGAAAGGAAGGCTGAAAGAGGTCAGGGGACCCAAGAGAGTTCATACAAGGGGAGGTCTCAGCCTAACCCTGGTCACCTAACGTAAGGGTCAGTCCGGGCCCTTTTCGCAGCACCCAGACGGCCTCTGCCTCGTATTCACTTCCTGTCAAGCAGCAGGAAGATTTCTTTCTCAAGAGTCCTCTGCAAGGAAGCTGAACTCTATAGTGAAGGCGAACGTTCCAAACGGGGTCTATTAAATTACTTTGTATATACCGTTTTGTGTGTTTTACACACAAAATTTTTAGTTAAGTACAAGGAACTGAAAACAAAGCCCAGAAAGGTGCGGGTGGAGCCTAGATGGCCAAACGTGGAAGGGAAGGAAGGGAGGAACAAGCAATAAACAGGACTGGGACCAGACCGAGCCACTCCTCCTGCGCGCAAAAATCTCACTCATCAAGATTAATAATATTTAAGGCAATATTGTTAAAAATCAAATCTGCCAACTACAACCCAAGGGCCAGTGCCTGTTTTGTCAATAAAGTTTTATCGTTAAGTCCCAACGAGGATCTGTCTACCCAAAAACCAAACTCAAGCATCAGCAATACAAAGTGACCTTCTGGGTGCAGCCGCTCCCCCTACCCCACTCAAACATAGGCGAGCTCCAAAGGAAGGAAGATCATTTTGCTGCAGGTTGCTGGGGTCTCTAGGAAGGTTGCCGTGGTCCCGGCTCCGCTTAGAAGCTCTCTGCCCGCTGCCCGTCTCCCCGCACCGCCGACCCTCGGGGTGAGGGGGTCCTGCCGCTTTAAATCCTCCAGGCTCGGTGGCCGCGCGTCCGGCCGTTGCCCAGGGAGACAGCGGGACAGACGCCACCGGGCGCGCGCGTCCAGGCCCGGACCGCCCGCGGCGTCGGCCCGAGCTGCCTTGATCCGCTTTCCCGCCCGCCGCGGCCAGCTCGCACCCGCGTCGCAGCTTCAGGAAGCCCGAGATGGAGGAGGGCCAGGAGCCGGGGGTGGAGGAGGAGGAAAAGGAGAAGGCGGCGAGAGGCAAGGTGGCACTCGATCGGACGTTCAGGGACGAGTACTTCTTGGACATTAGGGACGGCAGTGAAAGCAATGAAGACGACGACTTGAATCGCCCCCGCTTAACCAGCGTCGTCAGCCCCAGCCTGACGCCGACGCCGTTGCCCAGCGAGACGACAAGCCTCCTGTGCAGCCAGGCGACGAGCAAGACCTCCTCTTCGACCGTCTCCCCCCAGAGAAGTACCCGCCCTGCGCGCCCCCTCCTCCAAGGCTCGCGACCCCTAGGGGGCAGCTGGTTCCACGACTGCCGAGCCTAGTCTACAGGGGTGTGGGGTTTCCAAAAACGAGCATACCCCACACACTCCAGTCTATCTCCTCTCTCCTCCCTTCTGTCAAAGGCACTGAAATCTCGGTAGGGCCGTTATGGTGGTTCACGATTTAAGAAATAGGTGAAGCGCTTGATGAACCTGGGAACTTGAGCAGTGCTGTTCTGAGGCTCACTGTTAAATCCGCGTGCAGTCAGGCAGCAATCGCGTTCTCTCTCTACCCGTGCCTCTCTCTGTGTGTCTTTTTCTTTTTCCTCTGTCTCTTTCTGTCACACACACACACACATACATAAGAACTGTGCTACGAAAACAGTCGTGCAAAAACAATTCGATTTTGTGTTTAACTTACTGGACTATAACCATTCCAGTTACTTCCTTAAAAAGAGATAGAGCAGTTATTTGGGTAGGATTCTCAACCCCCCAGTATGGCATTTTGGCCAGGATCATTCTCTGGGTGTGTGTGTGTGTGTGTGTGTGTGTGTGTGTGTGTGTGTGTGTGTGTGTGTGTGTGTGTGTGTGTGTGTGTGTGTGATTTATGGCAATCAAAAGCCAATGTCTCCTGGGGCAGGGAGGAAGAGGGGTGGGATTGTCCCTCCTTTGAGAACCATTAATACAGAGGGAGTGACTAAATTTTTTAATGTTTTATTCAACAGGTTTTCCTAAAATATTTCAGACATTTAGGAAAGACATGTCTAAAATAAATATAGATAGGTAAGAAAATGTTTTCAGTTTTCATATTATTAGTTTTTGAAACTGATGATATTGCCTTTTGTATAACTATGTCAGGAAGTAAAAAATATCTGGGGCACTGACAACTAACTTATTTAAAAAGCTTTTTTTTTACATTTTGATCTACACTGTTAGACACTTTGGATGAGATAGAGAAAAGGTACCTGCCTATCCCAGGCTTATTACCTACCTGTACTGATGACATATCCACTTATTAACACAACACAAAATAATAACTGCCATGTGTTCAACATTAAGTGCTGTGAATTATCTAGGACCTGTATTTAGTATCATATTGGCTAAATGTGAGGGTGATTAAAGATACCTTCTGTGGAAGAGAGTGGAAATTATGGTCTTCCCTTTTTTTCTAGTTGCTATTAGCCTTCAAATGCTTTAATGGGAAGACACCAAAGAAACACCCTTTGGACATCATCAGAGATCTCCCTGAAATCTGGGTCCACCAAACCTGAGTCCACAATCTTGAATCACTCTTCACCTAAGCTTTGCTTCTACAAAAGCAACTGTTAAACTCTTAAACATAAGGAGAATTACTCTGTCCCATGAACATGTTTTTATTTATCCTTTTAATTCAACTTTTTAAGGCTTTATGTATATACATGGTTAAAATATTAAAGTATACAAAGGTATAAGATGAAAAACTCCATGCCCATCTCTACAGCTACCCCATCCCCACCAGAGGTAACATACTGCGAAGTTTGTTTAGTTTCCCATGTAATTTTAAATAGTGTATTTTCATTCCTTGTCTTACCAATTTTTGATGTAACTACTGACTTTCTACCATGAAAAGTGAGGAATGTAACTCATACTACTTCCCAGCTCTCCATTTTTGGTAGTTATATCAGTTTTAGTTTTTCTAACCTTTAGGATTTTAAAATATTTAAAACTCTACTTCTTGATTTATCAATTTTAGTGACTGTTAACTCTATTATGAAAAATTAACACATTAATACATGCCTAGTTATTTCCCTCCGTTTCCTTTCCAATTAACAAATTATATACATTACATAAGAAACTATATTAATATAATACATATTCATATAAAGTCATATTACTTTGTCATATTTTATTATGTCTGTATTAGGGTTTGGAATTATGATTAACTGAGTGCTTTGGGTACTGGTTAATCTATAAATCGAAAAACAATAAACAATACTCATAATTTCATGCTAAGAATTCAATAATGTGATGGATTCATGCCCAAGAAAATGAAATCCTATGTCCATAAAACTTGGCTCCTTAAAGGAAAATTTTCAAACTCTCAGTTGTTTTTAGTTGTCTTCAGTTTTTCTGACTTGGGCTCGATGGCCCACTTTCTTGATCCCATATGGCTTTTTTCACATTCCTTTTTTCTGGAGAAATTCTTTAAGGGTACTCTTTTAATATACTAAATATATGTAGTATATATTAGTATATTGCTTATAGTATATATTAGTATATTCTAATATGCTGAAGTTCTCCTTCATTCTTTGTATTCTTTTTTCTGTCAGGATCAGTCATTCTGTTCATTTAACTTGCTCCTTCTCTTCCAGGCTATGGATTGTCCTCAAGTGACGGGTAATCCTTGTTATTAATGTGTATTTACAAATGAGTGACTGGTTGGTAGCTAGAATGGGATCCTTCTGCAGCTGAGTAGTTCCTAAGAGGGCTTTGCCCAGAAGGTCGGCTTGAGTCCTGTGGTGGAGGCACATGTCAGACCAGCTTTCTGTGGGGTGCCAGCAGGGAGCAGGCAGGCTGGATGAGCCCACTATTAACAAGAGTTAGGATAAGGATACTTGACTGTGTGGCTGGAGTCCTTCAGGCATTTCATTTCTAGGAGGAATGTCCTTTCCTTTCTCATCCAGCCTGTTGGGCAGGCCCTGTATAACCTCACACTGCGCTCGGCTGCTCTTTCAGACCTAAAACCTCCCCAGGCAGGCAGCCCACTCTTATTCAGACTTCATCTGGAAAGTAAGCAGTTCTCTGTACTTCACCTGGAAAATAAAACAACTGCTGCCAACTGCCCTGTAGAAGAGGAGAGGAAGGGGCCTGCCTGACCAGCTGCTGTTCCAAGTTCACTCCTTCAACTCCTCTGGCGGCAGTAGCCAGGCCCCGCTCTGCCATGCGGCTGAGCCTGAGCTAGGAGCTTCTCAGTAGGTCCCTTCAGGAGAACTTCACTTAGGTCTCTCTTGAGCGGTGGCGTTCTCCCCTCTGGTTTTCCATCAGACTAAGACCACTTCTTTTCTTTCTTTAAGGACTTCAATATTACTTGTCTACTGATGACCCTATCTTGTTTTTCAGGGATGCTTTTGTTTGTGTGTTTGGTTATAAGTGTTTGTTATTTCAGTAACATCTGGGAAAGGAAGGGAAGAATTGTGTGCTCAGCTGCCATCTTGACCTGACGTCCTATTATATGTGAACCTCACTTGCCTAGATCAAATGCTTCATTTCTCCTCATAAACCTCCCTAAGAAGATGCTTCTTTTATATTTCAAAGCGTTCTCTGGTGAATTTGGTGAGATTGTGTTTTTAAGGAAGTCTGTCCTTAAAAGTCAAAAAATGCAATCAATATTGATTTAACTTCTATTTGTAACTGCCCTCTTACTATGCTGCTTGAAAATGGGGCAAACTTTAGGAGGCAGATGAATGTGGGGAAACACAAGTTCCAGAGCCAAACAATTCTGGGCCCCATCTGTGTCTGCCTCCCGTGACTTCTGAGAGGTTCCCTTGAGTTTCAGTTTCCTTGCCTGTAGAAAGGGAGTATTAATAGCTGCCTTGATTGGGTTTTGTAAAGCTAAAGGACATACTGTGAGTAAAACTACCATGTATGTGCTACTACATAGTAAGTTCTAAGTAAATGTTAATTTTGGCATTGTCCTCGGTCATTTGCCATCTTTATACTAAATTTCAGAAGCAATCTTTGGTGTTACTTTAAGGAAGGTGAAGAGACCTAGATGAATAATGTGTTGATTTTGTTAATCATAGAATCGGACAAAATCCAAACACTAAATGTGGTCTATGGATTGTTCTTTAATGTTCCTTTACTCTTGGTCCCTGTCCCTTGTGTCTCTGAGAGGTGAGAAAACAGGACTCCCCAGAGACTTGCAAAGGAGTTCTTCTAGGACACAGTCATTTTAGAATTCAAACACCCCACTGAAGCAATGTGCCGAGGAACAAAGCATCAACAAAGAAGGTGGAAACGTTCAGAGAACTAAGAAAGGTCAAAAAGCAACAATCACAAAACTGCCTCACTTATTTTGTTTGATCATTTTAGAAAAGCCAGCAAGTTATGACAAAAAAATTGAAATTCAAAGAGGCAAAGGAACGTGAAAAGCAATCGTTGTTCACTTATTACCAGTAGTAACTAGTGAATTTTAACTAGTAAAAGTAAATAAACTCTTGCCTTCCTGTCATGTCAATGATAACTCAAATAACTGATTAAAGTACTTGGAGAGAGAATACAGATTGTTTTCATTGCAGTGCAGTTAACTTCAGCCCTTTCAAAAGAGTTTCGAGTATTTTTAAGCTATTTTAAATGAATAATATGTTCTCATTCAACTAATGTTTAAAACTTTTTAAAATTCAAGTCAATGTTTAAACACACACCATCCCTGCCACCACCTTCACCATCACACATGCACACGAGAGTGGTAGTAATTTACTTCCTGAGGGAAAAGTATGGTATCGGGAGCCCCTGGCATTTAGAAAGGGGTACTTCCCAAAGAATAGATATGATGCAAACACACTGCCTGGCTTTACCTAAGAGACGAGAATGAGGGGTACTATTTCAAAGAAAATAGAATTCAGGATCTTTGGTGCACATTTATTATTTGATCAGTAAGTGTTCTATAATTAGAAGAACTAACAACTCTGTAAGTATGCTCAAAACTAACATTTCATCTAAATTTCAGAACCATCTATTACAATTTAAATCCAGGAGTTCCAATATCAGTACAAACAGAAGAAAGTTGGCTTCAAGAAATGTCCAGCAAAAAGCAGTCAAGTGAGTAATTTGATTTCTTAACTTTTGCTGGGAGATGGGATTCTGCCCTGGAAAGCGAGTGGGTGTAGGCAGCCAGCAGAGCTAGGTTTGAATCCCAGCCCCCTCACAAACTAACATTGCAGTGACCGGTCAAGTCACTTTTAACCTCATTGAGTCTCCATTTCTTCAGGTGTTGGTAGTAATAATACTTCTGTCGCAGGATTGTTATGAAGATCAAAATGTGATTACATAAACCCATTAGCACTAGTCTTATAATAAGTGATAGCATTTATTTCACATAAAAAGTAATTGCCACAGAGAAGACAAGTAGTGATTCTATAGCATCTTACTGCGCTGATGGACAGTGACTGTCATGGGGTATGTGGTGGGGACTTGATAATGGGGGGAATCTAGTAACCACAATGTTGTTCATGTAATGGTATATTAATGATACCAAATAAAATAAATTAATTACCATTATATTTTGATACATCTTATTTTTTATTATAGAAGTAATAACTTATGCATGCTGTTTTTAAATGTCAAACCATTAAGAAAGATAATGTAAAAAAGTTTTAAGTTACTCTGGAATATTCCTCACAAGTAATCATTATGAATCATTATGAATAGCCTTTCCTGTTATATCTTATTCATTAGATGCCTATTGCACGCCTAACATGTGCCAAGCACCTGTCTTAGGGTAGCACCCGTTCTAGGGAAATGGCAGTGAACAAAACAGACAAAAACCTGCCTCAGTGGCCTTCTATTAAAGTGTGGAGGTGGAGGTTAGGACAAGATCAATAATACACAAAATAAGTAAGGATATAATACCTTAGGTGATGTAAGTGCTAACGAGATAAAACAGGGAAAGGGACGGAAAACGTTGGGTGAGAGGCAGGCAGGCTCACCCAGAGCACTCAAGGAAATTTTCACCGAGAAGCTGAACTATTTGAGCAAGGACCTCAGGGCCATGAGAGAGTGAGCCACGATGATCTCTGGGAAGAGTGTACAAGGCCCAGGGAACGGCGACCGCCTCCTAGAACAAGGAGGCGGCCAGCGTGACTACCGTGGAGTAAGGAGGTGAATCCCAGCGGATAAGGTCAAAGAGAAAATGAGGACCAGATCTTCTTCAGTGAGAATGAAGTGCGACATCATGGAGGATTTACACAAAGGAGTGACAAAATCTAACAAAAATAGACCAGATATTACAAAGATGTTAATTATTCCCAAATTTATCTATATAGTCGATATAACCCTGATGGAATTTTTCAGTGGGATTTGACAAGCTGATTCTTATCAAAGGTCATGCTTTGCAGTGTTAAAAGATAAACTGAGGCATTTTCAAGTTTTTAAGAGTGTATTTGAGCAAACAACAATTGGAAAGGGATCCCTGGGAGCGGTTGGGGCACTCCGTGGACGAGAGCTACGGGGCAGATTTTTATAGAGAAGGCTCAGGAGTAAACGAGGCAATTATTTGCCTCTATCGGTTAAGCAGTGCGGTAATTGGGGAAACCTAGTTGGATGTTTGTGATTGGTTGTTCTTAACCTTGCAGCATTTGCAGAAATTGACTTTGGCCTAGATTTCAGTTTTCTTATGCAGACTGCCAAGCATGAGAGCCGCCCCATCTAATGGCTGCCTCGTCTGATCGCTTCAACAGCTGAACCTCGTGCACTGCTCCATTTTTTTCAGATATTTTACAGTTTTTTTTATATGGGACTCCTATGCAGCTCTTATTAGTTTATTCCTACCTATTTTACAGTCTTTTACTGATGTAACAATTGGAATCTTTTTTCTATGGTTTAACTGGTTATTGTCAACAAAGAGGAAAACTATTGATTTCCATGTATTCATCTAATATCTGACTCCATGCTAAGCTTTCTTATTAATTCTAATAATTTGTCCATTGAACGTCTACTAGACAATTACATTTCCTATGAATAAGGGCAGTTTTATCTCTTCTTTAATTTTTTCACTTAGCAGTATTTCATGGACATCTTTTCATGTCAGGAAAGAATGATCCAAGTCTTTGAAACCACTGCATAGTACTCCCTTATATACAATTATTCTGACTTATGTCATAAATGTGATTGCTGCCTATTCAGGTTGTTTGGTTTAGCTTGGTGTTTTCAGCTCTTCCTTATAATAAATCATGCCTTAATGAAAATCTTCACGCATTCATCTTTTTTAGGCCTGTGCCGCCATGTCGGTTGGACAAAATGCCTAAAAATTGTTTCAGATATTCCACACAGGAAGTGTCTCATCTTCTGAAGCCTCTCTCTGTCCAACAGCAGTCTTTGCTGTCTCTGGCTCTGCTGGGAAAGTGAACCAGCCCTGTGCCTTTACCTCTGTCCCACTGTAGGTTGCTCTGACTGGTTTCCATCATTCCAGTGCTATCTGCTTACATCTTCTAGACATTTACTCCAAGTTGCTGGGGTGTTGATGGCTGCCTTCCCCATTTCCAGTACTGCCCTAGAATCTGTGGAGGGAATAATTCTCACGGTTTAGTTCACTGTCTGGAACTGCAGGCCCAGACTCCTGAACCTGAGAAATCTTTCACAGAATAACAGACACCAGGTTACAGAACAGTACGTTAAAAGAGCAGAAAACAAAAGGGTCGGTGAACCATGATTATAATCAAGTAAAATATGCATCCATGCAGTATTCTAGGATTAGAAAGGAATAGGGAATCATTCTGAAATGTGGTACATTAGTGGTGAGCATCCTGTGTTCCTTACTGTTGATAAAATGTTATGCGGAAAAGGCAAAATATTAAAAGATAAACACAACAAAGGGTACTTATTTTTCCAAAAGGTTTATTTTCTTTATATGAACCTGTTTTCCTACCTTGTCAGGACTGATGACAAATGTGCACTCTTTTCACAGGGAAGAAACCACCCTCTGTAATAAAAGAATGCAAACCTGAAGGCCTAGCTCTGAATTTAAGAGGTAATGGCTGTTTGGGATCATCTCCTCTGCTGGCAAAGGCAGACTGCCTTTAGGGAACCAACCAGCCTTCACTTGGATGGTGCCCACCCTCTAGAAAAGCCCTCCCCTGGGAATATATGCAAGAAGGTGGTGAGAAAGTAGGGTTTCAGAGTATTTAAACAGAGCGTGTGACGTGCTAGTGTTATTGAAAGCCAGTCCTTGTCACCAGAGTCACAATACAAAACACAATGACAAGGTTTTGAGGAAAGGAATAGTTTAATAATTTGCCAGGAAAGGAGGGAGTGGCAGGCTCATACCTTAAAGAACCCCTGCCCCCAGAAGCACAAGGAGTTAAGGCCTTTAAAGGGGAAATCATGGGAGAGAGGCTGTGTTCAGGACCACAAACAGTAGCAACCTGCAAGGAGCCCAGCAGACATTCTTGCACCCATTCAATTGCTTTTTGTTTTTCTTACCACTTCCTCCTCGGTACCCTGGGACAGGATGTCTTGGTTTCTGCAAAATTAGCTTTCTGCCTTATATCTGACCCTAAGACTCAGAAAATAAAGGGAACAAAAAGAAACTGCCACCTGTTCATGGTGACAGGGTTTTGGGGCTACTTGAGTTCATTTTCTGGTTAATGTTAGTGTTGAAGTTTAAACCCAGGGATTAGTTCAGCTTTCCTCTGATACACTAAGATCTGCAAACTAGAGAAAATGGAATGCACTGCACCAAGGTTTTAAACTTTCCTTCTAAATCTGTCCTTTTCTCTTCAGAAAAATGGGTAATTAATCCAGAAGAGTCCAAACTGAATATTTTATGTGAGTTGGAGGTAAGAAATGTTTGTCAGTCCAATAATATAATGTGCCCATGTTAAAAAATGACTTATTCAATCTTCAATTTTCTCTCTTTTTTAAAAATTTAGTTTAAGGAAGACTACCTAACCCTGTTTGAGCCCTCTCTGAGAACATTACCTAGCGTTGGGCCACCATCCATTCTGGCATTCAGACAAGAGAGTTCCAATTTAGGCATTAACTTCAAGGTAATTTTAATTCATATTTTTTCTTACTATAATAAATGATATAATAAAAAGCCACATAATGGTTTGCACAAAAGGCAGTGAAAACTGAAAGAAAAAAGCAGGCAAAGAGGTCATTTACTTGGAACAGCTCTTCGGCTAGCTCTATTCATTTCCCAGGGCTGCTGTAACAAAGTATCACAAACTGGTTGGCTTAAAATGACAGCAGTTTAATGCTTCACAGTTCTGAAGGCCAGAAGTCCAAAATCAAGTGCCAGGAAGGTGTCTCCCACCGGTCGGGGAGCACCCTTCCTTGCCTCTCCTTGCTGCTGCTCGCGGTTGGCAGCCCTCGGCTCGCAGTGGCATCACTCCAATCTCGCCACAGTTGTCCCAGCACCTTCTGTGGGTCTGTGTCCAGGTGTCCCTCTTCTCCAAGGACACCAGTCATACTGGATTAGGGCTGACCCTAATGACCTCTTCTTGAGTCCATCTGTAATGACCCCATTTCTAAATAAGGCCACAGCCACAGGCACCAGGGGTTAGGACTTCAATATCTTTTCAGGGGACACCATTCAATCCGCAACAATGACCATAAAGCCTGGAAACATAGGTGAACATTTGCTGTGTTTGTGTTTGTTAAGTGACCAGTTAATGCCTGTGCTCGATGGTCAAGGGAAAGGCCACCTTAGTAATTCCGACAGGATGGCACACACCCCACTTCAGCAGGTGGCGGGGGACTGGCTGGAGGCAGGATTATGTCCTAAACTGGTACGGCCTGGCTGCGTGGAAAGAGCTGCATACTCCCCAGATCAAAGCCCCCTCGTTGCTCCTTCTGGGGCAAGCTTATTCACTGAAAACAGGGGCCCCCGGGCACTGAGCCAGTGCGTGACCATGTGTGTGCAGGAGCCCGCGGGGACGCGGCGTGGGCGCGCTGATGTGTCCTCACCGCCATTTTGTGCAGCACATTGAATGATGCAATTCCAATAAAAGGCAGCCACTATGTTAGATTCCCTTTAATACATAACCTTGAACAGCAGCTGCACCGAGTGCAGCAAAATCCCTTATCGTCTACGGCAGTTTCTAAGTTCAGTTTCTGTTTCTCAGAAGTCCGAAGGCCACCATCCTGCTCACCAAAGCCCTGGATTCCTATATAAGCAGCACACCCCCACCCCCCCTTGCTGCCGCTGCTGCTCTCTCCTTTCTGAGACAGCCACTCTGCCTGTTTGTCTTACAGGGAATAAAACCATGCTGACGGAGTTCTCGTGTCCTTCTCTGCGAGCGAGTGAGCTGGGTAGCTAAAAGAACCCTTTCACACTAAATATATCATGTCATGGAATATTAACCAACATTTACTGTTTATATTTGCCCAAGTTTCTAAACTTTCACCCTATAGACTCCTCAGGTTGAGATTCTTTATTTAAACATAGGCCCTTCCTTTTTCTGAACCACAGAAGTTTGCATCCAGAGCAGTTTCTTGAGCGTTCTTCCCCTGACACCCAGAGATGGCCTGAACATGAAGGGAGCTTTGTGGCCTTCTTCCCAGGGAGTTGTTCCCGCACTGGTACATGGGCAGGGCCTGCCCCTCCTGCATCTCGGCAGACCTTTCAGGTCCTCTAGATGGGACTTTGACACTAGTCTAGCTTGGGGGCAGCAGTGGCCGGCTTGCCAGCTCGCCTCTAGCCACACCCTCTTCGGGTACAGAGTCCAGACTTTTCATGATCTTTTGAAGACCTTGCTCTATGCCCAGTTGAAGGGTGAAGGGACCGTGGGATGAGGAGCTCATCACCAAGACCCTTGTATGGAGCAGGCTGCAGATGACCTGGCAGTGCCACGCTCTGTGCCCTGCTCCATCATCTGGTGGCCATCCTAGGTTTTTTACTGCCATTTCTCTATTGCAAGGCTTTACTCCCCAAGTGTTCTGCTTTCAGCAATGTGCAGTACTTACAACTGGTTAGTTTCAGGGGCCTAATGACATTGGACCTTATTCTAGGGTGGTGAATGCCTGGCTGCCCTGTACACCTCAGTCACCCTTTAGCCCCACAGTGGCCGTTTTGCCAGTCCGGAGAGAATGATTTCCATGGCAGTCACAGATGTCCTGGAAGTGCTCATGACCTGCATGTCCTGTGTGATCTGGGTCTTTTCCTGGAGGCCTGTGCTGAGGCTTGACTGCTTGCCTGCCCAGGAGCCTCTGCAGTCATGGTCATGAGCTCAGATCACCAACATGGCTATAGTGTCAACTCCTCACTGAGTCACCTGAGCCCCTAACTCCCTTTTACTTCCCCTGGTCTCCTCCAACTCCTCCTGAATTACCTTCACAGCACAGACAGGAGAATTCAGAACTCCAACCTGGGCTTCCCCTTGAGAAAGGACTCTGATTTAGGACGTTGATCATTGTAAATGGTGGTCGACATAGTAATGAAAAGACTTCTTCCTACCAGTCACCTTTTGAAAGAGTTTATGGTATTCAAACACCTTAGACCGCTTGCATAAATCTAGTATGTGTTATCTTTTCTCTCTTGCATCTAGTTACACACTGCATGTCCTCCTCCCCCACAACGGACTGTGATGTCAACAGTAAAGTCATTTCTGCAGCTTTGTCCTTATGCTGAAGAGGCGCCCTGCGGACACGCACAGCTTCTGATGGGCTCAGCTGTGCTCTGGCACCAGGCAGAGGCCCTCTGAACACTACCTCAGCCTTCTCAGTACTCAACAGCCCTTAAATAAAAATGATGTCTCATTACTGGAATACACAGATCTTGCTGGCTTGGTGCCTTCTGATAAAGGACTTTAACCCTCTGAAAGTTCCCTGTCAACTATTATGGGGAGCCCCCAACATGTCTGACAGTTGTTCCCAAGCAGATTTGCACGTCTGCCCCCAGCCCTGCTGTCCTACTAGACATTTACTGGCCCTGCCCAGAGCCCTGGCTTCTCTTGTTCTCAGAGGCTCTGGGCATTCTTGTGGGGACTCCATCATTTCTTTTCTACTCTCTGAAGGAAGAAGAGGAGGAGCTATCACCCAAATGTGAATTTTGTGGGAGTGATCTAAGAACATTTCTTGCCAGTGTGGATCTTTACTCTGACTACGGTAGCTCCGAATCAATAGAACATGTAAGTTCTATAGCTGGCTTACTCAGGAAATAGTGATGTTTTTAAATTCTACTTTTAAACTTATGTATTATTTTCTTCTGCATTGCCATTTTTAGAAGAGTTATCTGTTAGCTGTTGGGGAAATGCAAGTCGTAACTACAGTGGGATCCCATTTCACACCCACTATGATGGCTATCATCAAAAAGACAGACAACAACAACTGTTGGCAAGCATGTAGGGAAGCTGGAACCCTCACGCACTGCTGAAGAGGAATATAAAATGGTGCAGCTACTTTGGAAAACAGTCGGGCAGTTCCTCACAAAGTTAGACATACCACATAACCTAGGAATTCCATCCCTAGATATATACCCAAGATATTGGCAACATATGTACACACAAAACTTGTATATAAATTTTCATAGCAGCACAATTCATAACAGACAAAAAGTGAAAACCCAAATGTCCATCAACTGATAAATGAGTAGGTCAATGTGGTATATCCATACAGTGGAATATTATTCAGCCATTAAAAGAAATGAGGTACTAATATATGCTACAACATATATGAACCTTGAAAACATTATGCCAAGTGAAAGAAGCCAGTCACAAAGTACACATTGTATGATTCCATTTATATGAACTGTACAGAATAGGCAAAGCTAGAGAGATAGAGAAGAGATTAGTGGTTGCTGGCAGCTGAGAGAAGAGGATAAAGAGTGATTATTAATAGGTACAGGTTTCATGTTCTAAAATTGATTGTGATGATGGTTGCACAACTCTGTGAATACACTAAAAATATTAGATTTTTACAGCTTAAATGGGCAAATGCTATAGTATTTGAATTGTATCTCAGTAAAGCTATTACTAAAGTGAAGTTATAAAAGATGTTATCCAAATCCTGTTAGGTATTTTTGGTTTTCCCCCCTCTAATTAACTGCATCTTGGACTGATGAGATGAAAACAACCTCTTTGTTTTTCAGGCCCCCTGTTGCAGTTATTTCCAAAATCTGATTGACCACATCTATGAGGAAAAACAAAAAATCCAAGGCTGCAAAGCCGAATTAATCTCTATTGACCCTCACACAGCCCATGGCAGTGAAGTCGATAGACTCAAAGCAAAGGAAAAAGCCCTGGCGAGGTAACATAGAGCCTTTGATACTGAAATTCAGATAGGCCCCCTTGAGGAGCTCTTTGTAAAATGAACCTTGTTTTTTTGAAATATATAATTTTGAAGATAGTTCCCAGTGAAGAAACAAAAATTGCCCAAAGCAAACCTATTACAATTCCTGGTGGATGTTATGAGATTCAGAAGCTCCCAGAAACTCTTATGAACTCACTGATTTAAAGTAGAAATTTACCAATCACAAATTTCTTAGGACAATTCAGAATTCCTACAGTGGGGAAATTTGTCCACTAAGCAGAGTACAGTTCCATGTGCACTGATTAAGTGACTGGATTCATAAGTAATAACAGATAAAAATAACAAGGAATGGCATTTAAGCAATTAAAATTTGTAGTATTCTGTTTGAAACTTCAGCTGCATTTATGCATATTTTTTGGTTGTATAGAAAACAGGAGCAACAAATGGCCAGACAGTTTGCAATAATAACAAATGAACAGACTACTTTCTCTGAAGAAGGTGAGTGCATCAGTGCTGATGTTACAGATCAGTTGGGCATCAGAAAGTTCACCGTATGACCAAGAGCTAAAATTAGCATATTTTAAAAATAATATTTAAGTTTTTTATTTCAGCCAATGCATCAGTCAAATGACTCAGAAAAATCCTAACCTAGATGAAGTCAATTAGATGGGGGAAAAACTGATGTTTCAGTTCTCTGGCTTTTGAAGTTCTTAATCAGCAGCTCATTGTGTTATCGATTGGAATAAATTAGCGACCTCTGTAGAGCACTTTATGGATAGCTATAAAGAGTTTTGAGTTCATTGTCTCTTGTTTTATTAAGCACACATTCCATTTTGTTTTCAAGCTGGGATATCAGAATCTGTCAAAAGTAAATCATATTCCTTTCTTCATATATGGTTTCTATCAGTTGGCCAGTGTAGCTGTAGTACTGGTACAACTGAAGGAGCATTGATTTTAGAACCAGAAGTTCTGGATTTATATCTTAGTTTTTTCCTTAAGGGCTGTCTGATTTGGGGTAAATTACTTAAACTTCTGAGCACTGGACTCCTCTTCTACTACTCAGAGCTATTGAAAAGATACCTAGAGAATATATTTTTTGTTTAGTTTACTTTTCAATTAAATCCCTAATATAAAGTTCCATATTCAATTGTTTCCTACTACATAAGGCCAGAAAAAATCCCACTTACTGAAAAATCATTTTTCTTCTCTAAACGAAGGAATGTTCTCATTGTTTAACAAAAGAAGCCCTGTCTTTAACTTAATGAAGGTTCTCATTTTTCTTCCATTAAAAAATGTGTGATGAATCAATGCGTTTGTAATAAAGTTTGAAATTTCATTTCTGAAGAGAGGTTTTGGAAAATTTTAAATGTGTGTACTTTAATGTGACTCTTTTTCCATTAGATTCAAAGCACTTAAAAACAATTTCTTATCAACTTTCCCTGGATATTCCAGAAAAAGAGCTAACTGATGACAGACTATTTGATTATGAACTAGACAACAGAAACATATCCATTGTTTGTTGTGATTCTAGGACAGCATGTGGAAAGGTAATACCTTGTGATTTTTTTTTTTACTTGGTACTCTTTAAAAATCAGTTTTACCTAAAATTATAAAAGCTGTCATGACGACTATGACAGTTTGGCTACATGATACATTTAACTTCTTGTCAAAAAGAATTGGTACAGACTTGGACTTTGAAGTTCTGCTAGGCTTTATAACAATGCTTTACCTATATTTTATGGGGGTGCTATTTTGGTTAAAGCCTTTTTACTGTAAAATGTGATAATGTTAAGCAACATTTGGACCCTTAGAAAAGTAAAAAGGGAAGAAAATCACCAAAAGTCTCAGGCACTTCCCAAAAATCACTGTCAATATTTCTACATCTGCACTGCCCAATACAGTAGCTATATATGGCTATCTAAATTTAAAATAATTAAAATTGAATTAAATTTAAAATGTAATCCTTTAGCCACACTAGCCATGTTTCAAATGCTAAACGGCTATGTGTAATTAATGGCTACCGTATTGCAGTGCAGGTATAGAACATTTTTATGGTCACAAAAGTTCTATTCGCACCGTTTAGAGTTGTTTTATGCATAGTTTTTCATCTACATATGTGTAATTGTATGTAATTTTATCTTTTAGCTTAATTATTTAAAAATTCCATAATATTATATACTTATACAATAACTCATTCTAGTATCTTATGTGCATTTGCATATAGTTCAACCATTCCGCTGTTATTGGACATACAGGTTGTTAACAGTTTTTTTAATACGAAATAACATTGCTTTGAATATCTCTGTGTATAAATTTATTTTTATATTAGTTCCTGAGAATAGATTCCTAGAAGTTAAATTATGGAGATCAGGTTTGTTTCTCTTGGGTAATGTAGAATTTAAGGGGTAGCAGTGAACTGAGGTGCTGGATAGAATCAAATCCAGTCCTGTCTGGAAGACGGTTACTCATCCAGCCCTCAAATTACTCCT
>JAVSCE010005755.1:0-181069 GCA_032199065.1 Smutsia gigantea | reverse complement strand
GGTGCATATATATTTATAATGTTATATCTTCTTGTTGGACTGACCCCTTTATCATTATGTAATGTCCTTCTTTATCTTTTGCTACTTTCTTCGTTTTGAAGTCTATTTTGTCTGATACAAGTACTGCAACACCTGCTTTTTTCTCTTTGTTGTTTGCATGAAATATCTTTTTCCATGCCTTCACTTTTACTCTGTGTATATCTTTGGATTTGAGGTGAGTTTCTTGTAGGCAGCATATAGATGGGTCTTGCTTTTTTATCCATTCTGTTACTCTGTGTCCTTTGATTGGTGCATTCAGTCCATTTACATTTAGGGTGATTATTGATAGATATGTACTTATTGCCATTGCTGGCTTTAGATTCGTGGTTACCAAGGGCTCAAGGGTTGCTTCTTTACTATCTAACAATCTAACTTAACTTTCTTGTTAAGTTATTGTAAACACAGTCTGATATTTCTTTATTTCTCTCCCTTCTTATTCCTCCTCCTCCATTCTTTCTATAGTAGGTGTTTTATTCTTTGCCTTTAGTTAGTATTTGGATGGTCTGCTTTCTTTGCTATGATTTTATTTTCTCTGGTGACATCTTTTTAGCCTTAGGTGTGCTTCCATCTAGAGCAGTCCATTTAAGATATCCTGTAGTGGTGGTTTATGAGAGGCAAACTCTCTTAACTTTCGTTTGTCTGGAAATTGTTTAATCCCTCCATCATATTTAAATGACAATCGTGCTGGATACAATATTCTTGGTTCGAGGCCCTTCTGTTTCATAACGTTAAATATATCATCCATTCTCTTCTGGCCTGTAAGGTTTCTGTTGAGAAGTCTGATGATAGTCTGATGGGTTTTCCTTTGTAGGTGATCTTTTTTCTCTCTCTAGCTGCCTTTAATACCCTGTCTTTATCTTTGATCTTTGCCATCTTAATTATTATGTGTCTTGGTGTTGTCTTCCTTGGGTCCCTTGTGTTGGGAGATCTATGAGCTTTGGTGGACTGCGAGACTACTTCCTTCCCCAGCGAGGGAAAGTTTTCAGCAATTATTTCTTCAAAGACACTTTCTATCCCTTTTTCTCTCTCTTCTTCCTCTGGTACTCCTATAATGCGAATATTGTTCCGTTTGGATTGGTCACACAGTTCTCTTAATATTCTTTCATTCCTAGAAATCCTTTTATCTCTCTCTGCCTCAGCTGCTCTGTACTCCTGTTCTCTGTTTTCTATTCCATTAACAGTCTCTCGCATCTCATCCATTCTGCTGTTAAGCCCGTCGATCGCTTGTCTGATTTCTGTATTGTCTTTCCTCAGTTCCCTCACTTCCTCCCTCAGCTCTTGCACATTTCTCTGTAGGTCCATCAGCATGGTTATGACTTTTATTCTGAATTCTTTTTCAGGGAGGCTGTGCATTTCCATCCCTTCAGACTCCCTCTCTGGGGTTGTCTGGTTGATTTTGGTCTGAACCATATTCCTCTGTCTTTTCATGGCTGTATAATTTGGTCACTGATAGTTGCCACGTATGTTAGCTGGGCTCTTTAAGACTTTAAAAAGAGAAGAAAAAAAAAGAGAGAGAAAAAAAGAAAAAAAGAAAGAAAGAAAGAAAAAAAGAAAAAAAGGAAAGAAAAGAAAAAACAAAAACAAAACAAAAAGCAAAACAAAACAAAAAAAAACAAAAAAAATGCCCACCGTACATAGATTCTGTGGGAATGCTCTAGGTGGCGCTATTGCCCCACTATTCCACAGCTGTGACTGTGCTGCTCCGCAGGGCCCTTTATCGCTCTGGCAGGGGTGGGAACGAGTAGGAGGCTGTTGATCTCAGTGAGAAGTGTTAAGTATGGCTACGCTTCCTCAGTCGCCAGCTAAGGCGTCTGAAACTCCCCAGGACTCCCAGCCTGCTGGGCTGAGTGTGCTGGGGCGATCCGGCTCCTCCGCTGGGCTCCTGTCTCTTTAAGACCGCTGAGGAAAGCACGCACTTTTTTTTTTTTCCTTCCCGGGAGCCAGCTGCAAGCACCCTGGCGCATTCCCTGCTCAGATCCTGCCCTCTGTCTCTCCAATCTCCGCTGTACTGCGCAATGTGGGTCAGTGCTCCCCGCGCAGATCCCCGGGGCTGGCTACTTCGCGGGGTGTACTTCCACTCCCTCCCGGCTCTGAATCCTCTCCTCCCGCCGGTGCGCTGGGTTGGGGTAGTGCTCGGGTCCCACCGGGTCGCGGCTCCGTATCTTACCCGCCTCTTGGGGTGCCGAGTCCTCTCGGGTGTAGCTGCACGCTGTGCGCTTTCCTGTGTATTCTCGTCTCTCTTTTAGGAATAGATGTATTTTCTGTGTTTTCGTAGATAAATATAGTGTTGGGAGGAGATTTCTGCCGCCCTGCTCACACCGCCATCTTCCCGGAAGTCTGTCTTTCTTTTTTCTTAATGAAGACATTTATTGCTATAAACTTCCCTTTCGTATTGTTTATTGCTGCATCCCAAAAGTTTTGGCATGTTGTATTTTCAGTTTCATTTGTCTCAAGATATTTTACGATTTCTTCTTTGACCACTGTATAAGAGCATACTGTTTAATCCTCACATATTTGTGAATATTCCTGTTTTCTTCTGGTAATTATTGCTCGTTTCTTACCACTGTTATCAGAAAAGATGGTTGATATATCAGTTTTCTTTAATTCGTTAAGGCTTGTTTTGTGGCCTAAAATATGATCTATTCTGGAGAACATTCCATGTGCACTTGAGAAGAATATCTGCTACTGTTCGATAGAATGTTCTGTATATGTCTGTTAGGTCCATATGGTCTAATATATAGTTGTAATCCAATATTTCCTTACTGCTTTTCTGTCGAATGATCTATCCATTGCTGACAGTGGGGTATTGAAGTACCCTACTGTTATTGTACTGCCATGTATTTCTCCATTCTGAAATGTTAATATTTGCTTTATACATTTAGGTACTCTGGTGTTGAGTACATATTTATAAATGTTATTTATCATCTTGACCCTTTTATCATTATATAATGACCTTCTTTGTGAATGTCTTTGGCTTAAAGTATATTTTGTCTAATATAGGTATAGTTACTGATATGAGTTCTTTATAATTGGATGGAAGATGATATCTGGTAGGCAGTTTCTGAGAAAGTTTTTCCTGCTGGTAAAAGGGAAAAGGTACAAGAGAAGGAAAATCCCTTATTAAAGACACATATACAGGTTTTTAAGTAGCAGGTACCCGGATGTGTTGCTGGTAGAGAAAATCTCATTGGCCCAAACCTGCCACCTGTTCATTATATGAGCATCACTGCAGACATTGTTCATGGCTAACTTTCTGGGCCATCCCAGTGATCATCTCTTCAATGACATAATATCTTGTGCTTTCTATAATACCACTTGGCAGGTATTTGGTTCTCACTCATCAATTATTTGTTTACTATGGAGGAGGGATTTTGGGAGTGGTTGTTTATAACTGTTTTCTCACTATCCAACAATCTAATAATTGACAATTGTCAATTAGATATATTAGAGTATTTTCTCTAATTTATATCTTTTTCTACTTCTCATTTTCTTTTTTCTATAATGTGTATACCATTTATGTTCTATTCTTCATGAATACACTTTTGGTCACTCTCAATAATTTTTTATTTTATTTTGGCATTTGCTCATTCCTGAAAAAAGAAATTCTGCCTTCCTTCCTTTCTTCCTTTCTTTTTTTCATTAAATGCATTTTTATTAGTCCTATAAACTGGAACAAATGCTTCCCAAATTTTATCACAATGGAGCATCTTAACACCAAGGGCTTTAGTATTATCTCCTCTCTTCTTCAGGATTAATGTTTAGTTTATTTGTCAATTTACTTATTGCTTTCATTAACTACTTGTTATATAGAACAATATGAACAACATTTTAATTTATTTTGTTAGTCATTTGTCCTTATTTTCTATGCTCACTTAAAGTACGCTTAGATGACACTTTTTTTTTGGTACCATTAATATACAATTACATGACCAATATTGTTGTTACTAGATTTCCCCCATTATCAAGTCCCCACCACATATCCCATTGCAGTCACTGTCCATCAGCATAGTAAGATGCTATAGTCACTACTTGTCTTCTCTGTGCTATACTGCCTTCCCCGTGCCCCCCTTCCACATTATGTGCCTAATGCCCCTTATTCCCCCTATCCCTCCCTTCCCACCTACCCTCCCCAGTCCCTTTCCCTTTGGTAACTGTTAGTCTATTCTTGGGTTCTGTGAGTCTGCTGCTGTTTTGTTCCTTCATTTTTTTTTTTGTTCTTATACTCCACAGATGAGTGAAATCACTTGGTACTTGTCTTTCTCTGCCTGGCTTATTTCACTGAGCATAATACCCTCTAGCTCCATCCATGTTGTTGCAAATGGTAGGATTTGTTTTCTTCTTATGACTGAATAATATTCCATTGTGTATATGTACCACATATTCTTTATCCATTCATCTACTGATGGACACTTAGGTTGCTTCCATTTCTTGGGTATTATAAATAGTGCTGTGATAAACATAGGGGTGCATATGTCTTTTTCAAACCAGGATCCTGCATTCTTAGGGTAAATTCCTAGGAGTGGAATTCCTGGGTCAAACGGTATTTCTATTTTGAGTTTTTTGAGGAACCTCCATACTGCTTTCCACAATGGTTGAACCAATTTACATTCCCACCAGCAGTGTAGGAGGGTTCCCCTTTCTCCACATACTCACCAACATTTGTTTGTGTTTTGGATGTTGGCCATCCTAACTGGTGTGAAGTGATATCTCATTGTGGTTTTAATTTGCATTTCCCTGATGATTAGTGATGTGGAGCATCTTTTCATGTGCCTGTTGGCCATCTGAATTTCTTCTTTGGAAAAGTGTCTGTTCAGGTGCTTGCCCATTTTTTAATCAGATTATTTGCTTTTTGTTTGTTGAGGCACATGAGCTCTTTATATATTTTGGATGTCAACCCCTTATCAGATATGTCATTTATGAATATATTCTCCCATACTGTAGGGTGTCTTTTTGTTCTACTGATGGTGTCCTTTGCTTTACAGAAGCTTTTTAGTTTGATGAAGTCCCATTTGTTCATTTTTTCTTTTGTTTCCCTTGCCTGGGGAGATTTGCTTATGAAGAAGTTGCTCATGTTTATATTCAAGAGAGTTTTGCCTATGTTTTCTTCCAAGAGTTTTATGGTTTCATGACTTACATTCAGGTCTTTGATGCATTTCAAGTTTACTTTTGTGTATGGAGTTAGACAGTAATTCAGTTTCATTCTCTTACAGGTAGCTCTCCAGTTTTGGTAGGTGACACTTTTTTGGTGACTCTGTTTTCTAACATAGGTCAGTAAAGTTTTTCTGTTAAGGGCCATAGAGCAAATTATTTAGGCTGCATGTCCCAACTACTCAATTCTGAAAGTACAGCCCAAAGCAGCCACATACAATACATAGAAGAATGAATGTGCCTATGCCCCAATAATACTTTACTTACAAAAGCTGGCTGTGCTCCATTTGGCCCATGGGCTGCGGTTGGCTGACTATTATAAATGTGATCTACCTGTTCCTGTGCTGAGGGTAGATAGAGCATCTCTGAGTTCCCCAGGTGATTTTTCTACAAGGCACTCTGGCAGTTTTGGAAGGATGCTTTTGAGGTTCTGAATAATTCCTCGTACAGTGCCTACATTGTCTGTACATTCCTAATGTCAATGTTCTTAAAATACAGATTAGATAATATAAAGTTTAAACCTTTAGGTTGAGTCTAATCAAGATTTCAATATATAGGATTCAATCTAAAACAATACATATGCCATTGGCTTTCTTTTCTTTTTTCCATTGAATCTAAATTGTTTTTCTTTATTTTTACCTACACACATATAGAAGTCATGACATTATGGTCATAAGTAAATTCCTGGCTTCTCTATGCAAATAAAGAAAACATTATGAAAAGGCAGTTGATCAGATTCTATACAAAATGAAGCAGTGAGGACAGGGATGTGCTACACCTGACTGTCTTCTTTTGTCAAAGTTCATTTGACTATATATGTGTAGGTCTGTTTCAGGATTCTCTATTTTATTCCATTGGTCTATCTTTCTTTCCTTTAACCGGTACCATACTGCCTTGATTACTATAGATTTATAGTGTGTCTTGAAGTCAGATGGTATCTGTCCTCTATTCTTCTCCTTCAGTAATATGTCAACTATTGTGGGTCTTTTGCCTTTCCATATAAACTTTAGAATCAGTTTGTCAATACACAAGAAAATTTTCTAGGATTCTGATTGGAATTGAATTGAATCTATTGATCAAGTTTGGAAGAATTGACATCTTGACAACATTGTATCTTCCAGTCTTTAACATACCTTTCCATTTACTTAATTCTTTTATGATTTTGTTCATCAGTTTTATAGTTTTCTTTACTCAGGCTTGGATATATTTTGTTAGATTTATACCTTAGTATTTCATTTTGGGGGGTGCTAGTATAACTGATAATATATTTTAAATTTCCCATTCTTGCTTATTCACTGCCTGTATATAAGAAAGTTATTTGCTTATGTATATGAGCTATGTAGCATACAACCTTATTATAATTGCTTATTAGTTCCAGGAGGGTTTTTTTTTGATTATTTCAGATTTTCTACATAGCTCATGTTGTTTGTCAGCAAAGATAGTTTTATTTCTTCTCTCCCAGCCTATATACTTATTATTTCCTTTTCTTATCCTAGTGCATTAGCTAGCACTTCCAGTGCAAAAATGAGTGGAGAAAAGGGACCTCTTTACTTTGTTCCTGATATTAGTGGGAAAGCTTTGAGTTTCTCACCATTTAGTAATGTTAGGTGTAGGAATTTCTTAGATATTCTTTGTCAAGTTGAGGAAGTTCTCTATTCATAGTTTACTGAGCCCAAATAAATGCTTCTACCTGAATTTCAGATTCAGAGCAGTAGGAAATATGACTATTTTTAAAGCTAACATATTTTGCAAGAGCTCAGAAATTCCATGATTTGACACATGGGACAGTCAGTGCTTGTTTCTATCTTCACAGAAAGTTAATGAGGTCCCCAAGCTGACCTCTGTACTTCCTTTCATTGTCACAGGATAGGACCTTGATTACTGGTCTCCTCCTTGTTCTGAAACACAAGAACCTTTTGCTCCTTAGAAATCCATCTGCTTACACAGTTATGTTGACTGACTCTTCCTACTCTTCCTAACTTTTCCTGATTACATTGACTCTTTGCTCATGCCTGTTCACAACCTTTAGCAATGGAAAATCCTCTAAACTGAGTTCATATACTTAAAGCCCCAAATCACTGAAGTTCAACCCTTACCAGTAATTCTCTTATTGATGTGACTCCAGACACAGTATGAGTGAAACAGACTGCATCTGAACTGTTCATATTTCTACTAGTATAAAGAGAGAGCAAACGCTGATGCAACTGATGAGTTTTAAATAATGGAAGGTGATTCAACAAAAAATAACAAGAAAAATGAAGAATACACTCTGTATTTGTGTGTGACTGTATGTATGTGTGTTTGCACTTGAATTTTCAAGATTAGAAGGTCAGTGAATATCAGTCTTAGATTTTATGGTTAATTATTGGTGAATAATTTTTCTTGATGAATCTTTGAAAAATGGTATCTTCCCAAAGGATAAATGTGAAGGGTTCTGAAGAACTTAAGACAAAGAATGGTAGGTCAAAACTGAGCATATACCACCAAGTCTTGACTGGGATATTCCCATCTCTTTTGATATAAATGACAAACAAATATATGTTGTTTCTCATTTAGTGGTTATATCAAGTGATATGGAGTTAGCTTTCTTTGGTGAGAAAATCAAATCGAATAGTAGGTATAATTTGGGATTTTGGAGGCTACAGCTGCACCCAGATATAGGCAAAAGTCTTTAGGGTCTCTTATGTCAGTAACCCAAGCTCTGGTTTCTGGTCCATGCAAAGGTTTTAGGACCATGAAAGGCATATTTTTAAAGGAAATATTTCAACCTTGAGTTAGCAAGGGTTTTTATCCAAGACTCAGATGGACGTCAAGAAAATAAACTTGTCCCCTACCTCTATTCTTACCCCCATTGATAAATAAACCTCTACAACTGGGTTTGTTTATTCCAAAGTACATAGCATGTGCTCACCATCAACAAAACATTACTGGTTTAACACTCCACTGACTCTTTGGGCCATCTGCCCAGTTATTAAGTATTTTGATTCTTTCCTCAGCCCACATAAAATAGTGATCAATTTGATCTCTTGCAATTTCTAGCCACAGAGACTCCTGCCTGAGGTAATGAAGAAAGGCTCAGGCTTCTATGCAGAAGAATCTGATAACCAAGAATGACATAAAGCCGTAAAACACTTAGGAGGTAGACTAAATCAGGGGCAGGAAATCTGAATTCTAGAATTATACTCCAAGTCATCACAAAAAGAGAAATTATGAAGAAAGGATGAAAGAGAAAGAGTATGAACAAATCTGAAATTACTGAGGAGGGGCACAAAAGCCAGTTGCACTCAGTAAAGTAGACCCACAATTCTCAGGCTTCTGTAGGACTTGATCTTTAACTTGCCTGTGGGTTCTACCCTCCTACTGGCCCTGACATAAGTAAAAAGGATTTGGATTTTATATGGGAAACACTACTCAAGAAATCATATGAGAGTTGCAAGGAAGTAAAAATTTATAACATATTTGCAACAGAGGTAAGTGATTTAAAATTTTGACAATTTAATTATCATTATTGTCTATCACTGTAGCACACCTCAGAGTTATAGAATCCACACCAGTTGAAAAGGTTGGAATAGAGTTTTGAATCTTTGAAGGTTTTTGGTTAGCAAGAAAAAGGGTAGAACATTGAATAATGACACAATGAAATATTATTATTAGCATTTTTTTAAAATGAGGGCAGAAGGTAATATCAGCCATAATATTCAATAATTGATTACCAAAAATGTGTACTAGGCTTCTGGATATAATCTGAAATGTAGTTTTAAGTAGTCATACAAAAATGGATTTATAATGTAATGGAGTAAGCAGTGTGCATTCTAATGGATATGATTACATATCAATATTTATTCTCTCTCCAATCTTCTTTATCTTCTTTATGACATTGTATCAGCTAGACATTAGGGAAGGAGAAACAAACAAATTCTAGGCCATTGCTGGTAACAGGAGACACAAATAGTTCATATGAGAACTTGAATATATTGAGTTATATTGGGACAGTTGGACATATATCTGAGATGCTCTTTACTGAAACCAACTCATCTGCCCCAATCTGGCTTCAGTGTCTGGAAAGCATCTTGGAGTAATGAAGAGAGTATGAATTTCCAAGGTAGACTGATCTAGTTACAACATTTTATCCTGGATCCCTGGGCCATCTTGACAAGTTGATTGTCCTGTCTGAGCCTTACTTTTTGCTTTAAAGGGTAATAGCACCCATCTTTTGGTGCATGTTACACTTTTTGTCTTACATTTGTCTCCTGGAGCTGTAGAGCTGCTAACTCACTGCATCTTGACAACATAGTTTGAAAATTAAATGAGATCATGTATAAACATCTATAAAATAAACACTCAATGCATTTTTCTTACATTAATTTTACACTTACCTGACATTAAACCTTCAATCTGGTATGTTGCAGTTCAAGAGCTGTGGAAGTTTATAGGGAATAAAAACTTCTGTCCGGGACTGGAAACAGTAACTTCAACTTATGATTGATATGTCTAGGGAGCAATGTTCCCAATATTTAGACTCACTTTTCCTTCACTTTGCTTAACACATTTAAAAACCTCTTCACCCACACCTTTCATTGATAAACAGGACTAGAGAACGGTTTGTAGATTAATAAATAAGTAAATAAATAAATAAGTAGATTCCCAGACCCAGCTTGGAAGAACGTTTGATAATCTGAACCATTACAGAGGTAAAATTTCATTACACAGATGGTGACATCCTGATGTCTATCATCAAAACACAGCAGGTAGAAACTATCAGCCAGGCCCATTCCCCTCTATAAAATTACACTTATATTAATGTCACTCCAGATTTCATTATGCGGAAAATGATATTGCACAGGTCTCCAGCACTAGGAGGCCGGTGGGGGGTGGGGGTGTAAGGATGGTGAGGGAAGAATAAAGGGGTAGTGGAGGGAGGCTGGCAAAAGAAATTGTCTGTGGAGAGGCCATGGAAACAAATTCAGATGAGGACTGCATAGGACTGGCAGACAGACAAGGAAGTACATAAATGTATATATAAATATGTACTTTAAAAATCCTCGTAGATTTGGCTGCCAGTTCATGCTGCTTCTTGATTGACTCGCCGCCAGACATCCTCTGCAAGTCCCTGATGGAATGTTTAAAAGGCTCTCCTGTGGGAAGCGAGGAGATTTACAGTTAATTTTTATTAATGAAGGATGACAGGCATCTTCGTTCAGCCAACAAGATGTCATGCCAGGACAAGAAAATGCCCCAGTGCTTGGAGCAGGCATCCCACTCCCAACGCACGTCTCTCTCTCTCTGTCACACATGCACACCCACATTCAAGCATGCACCCACATTTGAGCACGCACATGGGCACCAGGGAATTAATAACATGATAAATTTCAAAACAAAGAAAAACATCTACTTATTTATATATCTAGACTCTGCCATCAGAAGTGGGAGGAATGAGGATTGCATGAGAGTCTAACAGAGTGGGGTGGACATGGGTGATAGCAAATGCTACTCATTTCTTCTGCTATTTCCCATTCACTCCTTCTCCATTGCTACACCCTTTCCTTTCTATTAACTCCCACCCTAAAGAAATCACTGCCCTTTCTGTGTGAACTAGGACGCCATGTTACTTTTCTAAGTGGCCCACCTACTTCCACTTGGGCCGCTCTAATTTACCTCCCATGCTCTGGCAAGGTTGGTCTTTCCAGAAATATAGATCTGTTGTGTTTAGTTTTCAACGAAAAACCTTCAGGGCTTCTTCTGACTTATCATATAAGTGAAGACTCCTCACCGTGACCCCCAGGGCACCTTACAATAGAGTTCTTGCCCATATACGCAGGATTTGGTTTATTTTCATGTCTATTTGATTTTCCCTCCAGTTGTTTTGTTTTTTTACTGTGCACACAGAACTCTCATTTGTCTAAGCTCAGCTCCAGACTCAATAACTTGAGGATTTCCTTCCCAAGATAATATCCTTCCTTCTGCAAATGATTGCTGATTGTTTACCAGTGTATATGACTTGTCTCCCCCCAAAATAATTCTTTTGGTGGTTAAGTTTCAAGTCCAATTATAACAGTGCTATGGTGGCCCATGATACCAGCCTTGACTCCTTTAAGCTCAGTGAGTTCTATGACTTGCTAACAGTGTTCCTTCTCAGTAATACTCACCATACACATTTTGGGTTGAATTCTACCCCACCTTAAAAAAAAAGTCATCTCTTATATTCTCCATGAAAATTTCTTCTCAAGTATGTTGACCTCTACTCATTTCTTCTCTGTTTGTATGAGATTTATACAGCTTTCTATAGACTTTTGCATATAACTTTTATTATTCTCTAAAATATTTACACTAGTCTGGTCTCCATTAGTAAAATATAATCTCTATTGATTATGGCATCTTTAGAAAAATTTCTCGCAATATTAATCTCAGAGCATCAGAGTAAGCAGTTAATATATAATAAGGAATAATATATAGTAAGGTTGAAACAAGGAATGAATTAAACTAAGATTGCTGCTCATTAAGTACTCATTGGAAGAGTTTTTTTTTAGTGCACATATATATATTTGCATATATATATGCTGTACTTAAGATATATATATGTGTATATATGCACTATGTGTGTGTATATATATATATATATATATATATATATATATATGTATAAAATAATTCCATAGTATCCCATTCATATTGTTTTTCAGTTTCAGCAGCCATAATACTCTTGGTGATCCCTTTCCTGAGGCCATTCCGGGCCTCCACATTAACAATGACAATGTCGTTCTTTCACGTATGGACTACTCACATGTTCTTCCTGGGCTTCCTTCATCTCTTTTTCAGACTTCTTTCACAGGAAATTGGATGAATTCAATGACCAAAGCTAGGACTTAACTTTTATAATATGGGCTGCAGAACTTTACAAAATACCCTTAGTATTTAAATGGGAGAAATCTTAACTAGAGTTTTCAAACATTAGGGTCATCACAAATTGGGGCTTGAATACTCTCAGCCAGAAAACTCATAAAGATCTCAGTTCAGTGTGTTTGAGGAAATCTCTGGGATTATAATTTTAACACACATGATTCTCTACAGGAGCGGTGTAGAGCACATTTTGAGAAAAGTTAGAGATTAATTTAAATGGAAAAGTGTTAACATGCAAATGAAGTTATTAATCAACAAAAGTAAACACTGGTAAGTGGATAATCTAGTTTCTTGTACTGCTGTCTATAACTTTTTATCTTCACTCAGCAAGAAATTCTGAGTTTCAAAGTATGTGCCATTCCATTCACCTCTTTACTCCTCATCAAAAACTGTGGTTACAAAATTACCCACTACTCTAATCAGAATTTTCATTACTAAGTCATTTAACATCAGGTTTTGATTTCATTAGTTAGTTTGAACATTGATAATATAACCTGAAAGGCTACAGAATAGGTAAAATTGGTATCTTAAATTGTGCTCTCTAATCCAAATAAATCTTCAATTGATATAGCATATTTACTTTTTTGGTCATTTTCTTTCCACCATTCTGTAATTTCCATATCCCCCCTTCTATTAACCAATTTCTGATGCAACTAGTAAATACACACATACACACACACACACACACACAGACTCTTCTGAATTCCAAGGGCAAATTTATAGCACTATGTCTTAGCCTTAGTCTTACCAAACTCCTTATTTTTTATTAAATTCATAAATGGGTTCAAAATTTCCTAAGGTCAGTATCATACAGTCATTTGTAAGAGATTGAATTGATACAATGTATACTTTACATACATATATATATATATATATATATATATATATATATATAAAGTCAAAATCATATATATATATGACTTAGAGTTTTAGTCAGGACTGCAAAAACAGAGCATTAAGCCAGGTATTGGTCCTTCAAAGTGTGAAGTCATATGTGACTGTATAGGTTGCATTTCCAGGAAGCTGGCAAAAATTCATATGGCAATGTAAATTATCTCCATTTTACAAATAAAGAAACTGCAGAACAGAGTGCAAATTGGCTTCCATAAGGTTATGAAATTGAAGTTGTGAAGCTGGAGGGAAAGGCTATCTGATTCTAAAGAATGTATGACACCAAAATGTCTAAACGCCATACTGTGTGATAAAATAAGTTGAGGGAAGTAAGAAGGAAATAGGGAGAGAGAAAGGGTGGTAAAATAGTTCTGAATCACTTTGGTGCAGTTTGAAATTTTGGGAACTAAACTTGCATTCAACAGCCAATTGTAAAGGACATTGGATGATTCACTAAGAATGTGAGCATTGTACTCTACACCAGCATTCTTGATGTATACACCTCCCACATTAGGATTGCTTAGTACATGTTAAAAGTCAGATTCACAAGCCTGTTAGGTATATAGGACCAAAATCCAGGGATTTGTCCTGGTAACATGTATACTTAACAAACCTCCTGAATGATAATTGAGTAGTTTACTCATCTGTGTCAAATCTGCACTCAAAGTCTGCCTCAGCTAC
Organism: Smutsia gigantea; assembly: GCA_032199065.1. Taxonomy (NCBI): domain Eukaryota; kingdom Metazoa; phylum Chordata; class Mammalia; order Pholidota; family Manidae; genus Smutsia; species Smutsia gigantea. The sequence continues at coordinate 167,413 of JAVSCE010005755.1, read as the reverse complement.
TATAGACAGCTGGAGTTCTACATCATAGATTCAGGGTCCTCCCAGATCACATAAGGAACCCAGAGTGCAGAAAACAGTAAGGACCATACGATTGTTGTGAATGGTTAATATTTTGAATATATAGAGCAAAGTAGACATTGAAGGATTAGCAATGGTGGAAAAATAAAGAAGAGAAATAAAAGCAGTAAGAGAAAACCCAAAATTTCCTGAGAATGCATCTGGTCAAAGATCACTGATAGGACACCAGACTTTAGTGTAAATCTCAGGCAAAAATGAAGGGAACAAAAGTCTACTGAAAATGATATCAGAAGGGGCACATTTTACTCCCCTGAGTTTTTCAGAATTTCCTCTACAACAATGCTTGAAGCCCTAAGTCATTCTTTCACCATTTCCTTCAAAACATACTCTTTTTATATTAAATTTTCTCATAAAGAAAAATAAAAGTCACATTGGAGAAATGAACCAAAATAAGGAAATAAAATCACTTTTCCTTCGTTGCTGTAGAACCTTTTCCTCCATCGCTGCTGCCGCCTTTGAAGTTTCCTCCATTCACTGGGGACACACAGGGGAGCATGTTTTTCTGCCCAGTGTGGAATCACTCAGCCTCCTCTCCGAGAGGCTTTGTTGGCAGTCACACATGGATCTACTCCAGGATCGGCAGATTTTAGGCCCCTGGATAGATGTGAGATTGCAAAGGGCAGGGAAGATTGGCAAAAATATTGACTTTGATATTTCATCACTCCACATTTCCAGAGAGTAGAAATGCACTGACAACCTCACCTTTCTAATCAGATGCTAGACGAGGTTCCCAGCTCAGCACACGCACTGGAGACTGTAACACCAACAAAATCCTAAACAGAATGATTGATATTAGAGCAAGTAGTCAACAACATTTCTGTTTCTCTCTCTGCTCGATTTCTCTGTTCTGTTTGAATGGCACTTTACAGCTTCCTGTTAAGGACTTCTCAACTTTTGGCTATTTTCAATTGCTGTTTTGACCTCATTTGTCCTTCTGGGGTTGATATGTCTTCCCTGTTATCCTGCCTGAATGCTGACAAACAGCACCCCAATTTTTTGTTCTCACCCCTTGTTCTGGTAAGAGATATTTCACCTAAGGAGAAATATTGAATATCACTTAGTGCTTGGGAGGGTATGTTTACCTGGGAATGGCAATATCATGCCTGAGGGTGGATAATCTGAGGGGAGAGGGTTTTGAAGGACAGATGCAGGGTAGTTGGAAAAAAGCATAATCAAGCTGCTTCTGCTTATTTTTAATTCTTTTTTATCTTTGAAAGAGTCTGACTCATAAAATACTATAGCTGATAGATCCTGTAAAAATGATTTTGCCAGTAAGATATGTAAGAACAGTTTAATTTTTGTTGATCATTTTCTGAAATAACTTTTCCTTCCTGTTTTTTTAGGTATTCTAAAAGCTTCTTGTTTCTTTAATATGACTTATTCCACCAATAATTTCTGTAATTACACTTCTATGATACATGACTATTATCATATGTATCATTCAAGATCTAGACCCCTTGTCACCTCCCACAAAGCCATTCCCCAGTCTCCAGGTGCTGGTGCTCGGCACAGCCATGGCTCTTACTTATTTGGGCACATATTACTCCTCACTAGAGTTTGTGTTGGACCATCTGCCTCTGACATATGGAGTTTGAATCATATTATATTTTGGGGTGTTTATGTTGCTGCTCCTGCTACTTTTTCACTTGACAGTATGAATCTTGGTTGAAATTGAAACAGCACAATAGGTGACTGGATAGAAGGTGTGGTACATGTACACAGTGGAATATTATTCAGCCACAAAAAAGAAAGAAATCCTGCCATTTGCAACTGCATGAATGGACCTAGAGGGTGTGATGCTCAGTGAAATGAGCCAGGTGGAGAAAGATAAATACCATATGATTTCACTTACATATGGAATCTAAAAACAAAACAAAACAATATGAACAAAACAGCAGTAGATTCATAGACACTGAGAAGTGACTGGTGGTTACCATGGGGGAGGGGTTGGGGGGAGTACGTGAAACAGGTGAAGAGTGTAAAGAGGCACAGAATTTCAATCATAGTATAAATTAGTGATGGGAATGTAAGTACAGCATAGAGAATATAGTAAGTAGTTCTGTAACATCTTTCTATGTTGACAGATAATAACTACACTAGTTGGGTAAGGAATTTACAATGTATTTATACTGTGTGTGTAATGTATACATGCTGTATACTTGTAACCAATACAATATTGTATATCCACTATACTTCAATTAAAAAAAAAAAACAGCACACTTGACTTTGGCAGTTTGGTTTGCTGACATCTTTCCAAACAGCATCCCCAGCTACTTATTCCTCATGTACACATAACTTCATTTTTCCCTTCCACATCAAAATCTCTCTTTATTGGGATGTTTTCCTACCTGATCTTCATTAAAATATTAGAATAGAAATTTTACCTAACTTTTGGTATTGTTATGAGGCTATAATTAGATAATATTCTGTTTAATACATGCCTGGCATGTGCTACCTAATATTAAGTACAAAACAAGTACTATTTATTATAAGCATTCTTTGGAATATTATCTTATTTTAGAATCATTTTGAATTAGACAAAGCACAGCCTTGAAAAGCACTATGTGGGCAACACCTCTTATCTTCCAATCATCTCAAAGAGACATCCCACCCCAACAATCTATTCTGGCCCTAAAACTGTCCATTACCTTGGAGCTCTATCTGACCTCTAGTTTATCAGGGAAGTAAGGAAGTAAGATCAGGAACTTGGTTCATGATGAACTCTTTTAATTCTGTTTCTGTGCACTTTCCCCTTGGGAATGGTGGAAATGGACATAAGTGTCCCCTTCTTGAGTCAAACCTCAGAAATGATAGCACTCCCAGGCCATTGCTTTGCAGTGTTCCCATTGTACACTGCTTTTATCATGATTACAAATCCCAGGTTGCCTCAGACAAACACACACTCACAGCTCCAACAATAAGCAAAGCAAGGCAAGACCAGGCACAAGAGCATATTAACAGCCCACTCATGGGCAGAACATTTCCTAGTACAGAATCCTTTACATTCACTCCTGAGTTCAAAAAAACAAAACAAACAAACAAAAAGGTCAAACAAATCAGAAAGTATTTTATTTGTCAGGAAATATTATCTCTACCCTAAAGAAGAAGAAATGTGAGGCAGAGAGTTATATTTCTAAAACCACAACACCAGCCAGAGATGGCACAGGGGCCATACTCCTTGTCCTGTTTCTCCTCACCATGAACCCAAGAAATCACTAGCCCTGGACCAGGCACCCGGCAAGATATGACAAGATGCACATGGGATCCAATTGTCAGGGATAGTGATTCGCCAGGCTTGAGCCAGGGTTCAGGAAGCTCGCTGAACTGTGCACGATCCCCTTGGGTGTTCTCTTCACCGTTCCTTCCTCTGTAGTTTCCCTGTTATTTTTAGACCCGCATGGTTGTTGCCTGTTTTTATAGCATTTCCATCTTTCACTTATTAAAATCTGTCCTCCGACCTACTATCTGAGAGAACTTGCAATGTCAATCCCACAGAACTGATCTCCTCAGGTAAACTTGCACCTGGAAAAGGATGAATAAAGATGAAAAATGATGGTGGGATTTCAGACATAGCAACAGGTTACAGAGGAACATATTAGAACAGGGAAGCTATCTAGGAGCCATAAAATCATATCTTATCATCTGTTCTTCCTATCATGTGTTCTTCCTGGGGCAAGAGTAAACATGGAGAGCCATATAACATGTTTAAATATTTAAATTGTTATAAGTCAGGTCAACATACTTTTAAATTATATTTGATCCTTGTACTTTGAAAAAAATGTATCTTCATAATAACCTGGAAGGGCACATTTGAATTTGGAATTTTTAACTCTTTAGTGCTCTGGGGCAGAAACACAACAGTGTTGGGGAAGCTGACCATCCCTTTCTCTTCCTATCACTGGCTTTGTCCAGCAATGAAGATATATACCTGTGTAGATGCTTGAGACTGGATATCCCACTCCAGCTACACTTGTTGAATATAGTTCTCCTTTGGTTATCCCTTGGCCCTATAGGGGTGAGTACACTGGCTACTCCCTCAGAGGCAAGACTTGAGAAAAGGCCTGTACAGTCCTTAGATGTGAGCTTGAGGCTCTTTGGGCAGAGAATTCCCAGATCCCAGAAGCCTGAAGCATGGTCTAGAAGAGGAATAGGTGTTGTAAGTTTCTGGACACTGTCACTGTGGGGAGCACATGGGAAAGGAGGGTTGGCAAGGTGCTCTCCAAAGTCAGGGTCTAGCCTTTGTAGATAGCAAATGCAGTACAGGGTTCTGGAGACAGAAGATATGATGAATATTTTGAGAATCTAAAAGACTGTTATGCCAAAACTTGAAAGAAATACTGATGTGACTGAGAAGTGCTTTCTATCCACTTATCCTAAATCTCAACCATGTTTTAAAGAATGAGATTGAAAAGGTTAGGGAGGAGTTTGAGATTCTTTCGAAGACTACTGGGGGAATTTAGAAGCAACACTGACTGCTGAAGAGGGAGAGAAATGTGCTAGCCGTCTTCAGGGAAGGTGGCACTTCTGCAACAGATGGGCCGGCTGAATTTTTTTTTTTTTAATGATGATTTTATGCCTTTGGCAGAAGGTTTCAATATAATTCAGGAAAGAGGAAACACAACATAAAGACAATTGAAGCTGTTCTTTAAAACTGATGAAAGGACATAAAATATTAGAATTGTTAGTGGTCCTAGGTTGAAAACATAAAGTATTTGTGAAAATTTTATGAAAAGCCTTCCTAGCAAAATTGGCAGAAGGAAACTGGGTTTCAAATCCATTGTATTGGGTCAGCTGCAGGATATGAAATTCCCGGAAAGGAAAGAGCTGGTAAATTAAGTGAAACCAATGTCTCCCATTAGCTCTTTCCCTTCTCTACCCTATTTTACTACTTAAACTGCCTGCTGAGGGTTTTCTCTGCTTCCTAAATCTACACTTTCCTATCCATCCTCTCAAAAACCTCTCTAAAAGTAAATTTGAGCATGTAATAACTAAGCACTTTTAGCTGCTCTTCACTAGTTGCACTTGACTTTCATACTCCTTGAAGCAACTCATAAAATGACCCCTAGTAACTGGCCTGGATCAATTTTTCTAGCTTCATTTCCTACCTTCCCTAAATAACCCACAGAAAATTTTCTGCTAATATGACATGCTCTTTTAAGCCTTTGTGCCTCTTCTTATCTATTCTTTCTACTTGGATCACCTCTTCCTAACATACTTGCCCTTGATGAACTTCTATTTACCTAGGAATTCTTATTTTAAAAAATCACCTTCTCTGGAACATTTTATAACTCCCCAAGGGAGAGTTAGTTATTTCTTCCTCTGTGTTTGCCCACACTTTAGGCACATCCCCAGTAGGGCCATGTACTTGCCATATAGGTCTGCTGGTTCACCCTCAGCGTTTTCCTCTAAGTGATGCCAAATAAATATCTCCTTTTAAGTTTGAAAAGGCTGCTGAAGTTACATATATCTTATGACGATAAAACTGCATCTATCAGAAGAAAACCTATGTTTCTTGCCTCTCTTTTTAAAATTAAAGATTTTTTTTTTTCAACAGAGCTACCTGTTAGGTTATATACTCACCCTTAAACCTATCACTGGCAAATGTAGTGGAATTACCATGCTTAGTTTAAGAATTGAGAATAGTGTTATCTTCCCTGGGGGGGCAGGTAGCTGAACAAACCTGGAATCCTTTTGAGAAAGTAGAATAGGAAAATGAGCACTGGGATTGGTAACCAACATTATTTGCTCCACAAGTGAAATGGCTTGATCCAAATGGGATTCACTAGTCTTGTAGCCTATAAAGAAGAGGCACTGCCATTATTAAATATAAAATTAAAACAACAGCAAAACAAAACAAAGACTAGTGGGGGGCTCCTTACTGAGATGAACACTTCTTCCCAGATGAATTTGTCTTTCAAGATGTGGTCTGAGCTCTGAAACATCATCTGGTGTTTGTTGCTGTTTTTTCCTGTAACAACACTTCAATCCTGATTCCGTGGTTTGCAGCTGCCAGTGTGAATCTCTCATGATTATTCTTATGAGTAATGCTCCAAATCTTTGCTTTTTGGTCTTCTAGAGTGATAAAAGCCAAAAGAAGGATAATTCAACCCAGGGAAAAAAACAAGTGTTTCATTAAGTTAGAAATTGAAACATCATGTTAGCCATCTCTGAACTCCTTAATTTCATAGAAACAGGTGGAAAATGTGCTATGGTGCTATGCAGAAATATTGGGAGCAAATTTTGGTACCAGGTAAACTTGGGATTTAAGGAATCCCCTGTGGAGGTTCTGATATAACCATGATCAGTGATGAAAATTAATAACAGTCCACTGTCATATTCACAGGCAAGACCACTGAGGACTTGGACTCATGACAATGAAGTGTTTGTCTCACACCATTGGATTAAGGGTTCTTGCCAGCTGGAGTTGTGGATTAACATGCCAAACTATAGAATATGCCTTGGGGAAAGCAATACCAACTCAAGTGTTTTGATACGCAATATAAGTGAGGGGTATTGCTTTTTTCTGCCTCCAGTTATTATTGCTGTTGTTCATGTGTGTTTGCATGTGTTCTAATTTTCCCCTTACAACACAAAAGATGTATTGGTAGCTAAATTTACTATGTAGTCCATAGTTTATAGATGATCTGATAACATCTGGGTGGGATTATGATGGAATTAGAGGAGAAATGGATGACATATGGAGACTGTGGAGTCCAAGACGAACAGCACGTTAAAGGAGCCTGTAATATTCCCTGTGGATAAAGTAAACGGAGATGTCTTTGAATTGCCTCCCTGCTGGAAAGTGATGACTGTGTTTATGTTTGTTCTTATGGATCATGTTAGACAGATGCATCCTTGAAACTGTATATCTAGGAAGATGGCACCTAATGACATGAAGGATAAAGCATCTGTATTACCACTCTTGAGAAAGAATCAGCAAACTAGACAGCTGGGAGAGCAGAACAGCAATGCAAACTGCAGCTGCCCAGACGAATCAGCACCTATGGTCAGCCAAGGCTATGCCCAATAGTTTCTCTTTTTGAACTTGCCCTATTCACAAACCAGTGCTTGTAAGATAAGTACTGAAATGTTCTTCAAGCAGAAATGGTCACTGACTGAATCAGGATGCCCTTGTGATTCAGAAGTAACCGGGACAAATTCTTTCTGTATGATAAATAATAGCATGTTCCATCATAAATGACTCTACCCAATAGGATTAATGGTAATTAAATAGGCCAATCAGACTACCTTCTCCTATAATATGGACTGGAAATATACAGAATTTTGAATAGGCAAGAAATGGGCAGAAACTCAAGAGAAATGAGTGCACAGTGAGAAAACTAAAGGTCCTTTGCCCACCTTGCCTCAGAGATGGAATTTGTATGGAAGCTTGGATCAAGAATGGATTGATAATCAAATACTTCACTTATGTGTTCTCCCTGGTGCCGGGGCCTCCCCGGCAGGAGTCGAACACTTCGTGAGTGGGGGCGATGGGCTGTATATACAAGACAACAGGAAGGCAAACTGTCTGGGGCAGAATGCGGAATGCGAAGAAGCTTTATTTTGGCATGGCTTATATACACATGAATTGCCTACAGATTAGATTCACATGCCCTTAATTCAATCACTTAAGTATTGCCTACAGATTAATCCAATCAGACATTAATTCAATCACTTAAGTCACATGCGCCTGGGGGTATCTGGTCCAGGTGGCAGGCCTTAAGATAAGACCTCCCTACCTTCCTGAGATACTTGTTCCTGGAATTTAGAAAACTTTTCGAGGTTTCTTTTAGTCAGGCCCAGTTCAGGCCTTAGATGGAGACTAGGCACAAAAACATAATCAGTCCTGTCCTGTACTCTTGCTCCTTCTGTCCCAACTGCTCTCCACACCCTGGTAAATAAAAGCAAAGAAATACAGAACAGTGAATTTACGTTTTGATGAGGCCAAATAAAAGCTCAGTAAATAATCCCCTAAATAAAAATGCTCACGTTAAACAGCTGTATTAAATTCTGTATATCAAAATGCCCCAGATGACACTTCATTCTACGGTTTAATAAGAGACAGCTTGGGATAAGTAAGTGGATCTAGGACAAAACAAAGAATATTGGTGATATTTGACCCTTCATTTAGAGGACACATATACTTATGTATATTTATTTGTGTGTATGTTTATATACATATTTATAATTATATAATGTAGCAAGTAGCTATGGAGAGAAAATTACTTGTTCTCATAGCATGCTGCCAAGAGTTTCACGGAACATACAAAGAAAAATTATGTTCTCTGACCTCTCTTCTTAAGGATTTTTGGATCACACATATTACAAAGAAAGTAAAAAACATCAAAGCAATCCTAGACCAGTACATGGATTTGAGGCCATCAAATTATACAATCAGAGATTCTTAGATGTGGAAGGAAATTCAGGGGTCATTTCAATAGATATACATGGAATGAATAAATGGACTAATGAATGAAACTCCTATGATTTCTAATAGGCTCCTTTCTGAAGGCACACATGCTATCATTACCTTGAATTGTTATTTACTTTTCACATATGTTAATCTGTGCTCCCCTCTCAGTGTTTGCATCATGTTTAAATTATGGACATAGAAAAAAAGTCTTTGGTACATCTTTACTGAATTTATACTGTGAAAGGTATCTGTGTCAAATGGGGAGGAATGGTATTAATTTTGTTTACATCAACCAATCATAGAAGACCTGTTGAATATTCAAAGTGATAAAAGTATAAGGTAGTATAGGATAAAATATACTCATGAATAAACACTAAGGGAATCCAGAAAAAAATAATCAGTACCATAAAGATCTTTTAAAGAATTGTGATGTCTTACGTATAGCTATTTTTATTGTTAATAGGGTCCTTCTAATACAAAGAATTATATTCACACAAAACAAATTATATCTTCCACTTAATATTGGCCTTCTTAAAACACCTGATCAAAGGTGGATACAGTTGAAAAATTGTTTATTCATCAAGCTCCCTCCCATGGATTCCATGTCACCTCTCTCTTTTTTCTCTCCACCTAACACCTTTTCCTTCAGCTCCCTCCACAGGGATTGCTTAAAATTCTCTTGTATTATATTACTAGACCTAAACTCCCTGAGGTCAAGAACTGTTTTGTTTTCATTACTGTGTTCTCCAGGCCCACTGCAAAGTGGCCCTCATTTAGGAGCTCAATATGTATATTTTAGTAAAATGTAGTCAAGGACTATGCTTTTAGTCTTCATGTCCCTCTTCAGCTCCAAACCTGATGTGTGGGTCAATGTTCAGCAAGGATACCAGGCTTCTCAATCAAGATTTCTAAAACTCAAAAAACAAAAATCATATTCCATTCAAAATAAACCTAAATATCTATTATTGCATGTACCCTGATAACTGAATCTCTGGTCTATCGATACTTCTGGCCAGAGGCCCAGAGCATCAGAGTAAACTCAAATACAACTTCCAATGACCTATCATAATGCCACAGAGTTTCCTAAGAGGAGACCTAATACAGTAAGTGGCCTTTATAGAGTCAATATCTTTGTATGATCTACCTAGGCGGAATCTAGTTCTCCTCTCTACTTCATAAAAAGCTTCTGGAAATGGTTGTCTTACAAATACTCTATAAAATGATTTTGTTTTTTAAATCAAAATCTATTGCTACTTAATGAAATACTCACTGACCTGGGATTGGAAGTAGCTTAAAAATCACTGAGAGATTTTTCAAGATTTCAAGCAAGAAAACGATCTATTTTTCTGATATGGCATGAGACATCAGAAAATAGTTTTGTAACAAAACTTTGAATTTTTTTGGCACAAAGAAAAGAAAACACCTTGGAAACAAATAAGATGTGTCACAATAATCTATGATTTACAATCTCTTTCCCCAATCGCCTGTTGCCCTTAGCAATCCCTAAAACAGAAACAAACAAAACAAATCCTTTCAGCATATCTTCATGAAACTGTCTGGAATGTGACAAAACTTTGAGAAACAGTTTTGTGATAATGGTTTTGCACTTTATTGGTACTTCTCCAGAGGAGGTAGTGAATGGCTGTTTTCAAATACATAGAGCTCTCAAAGGCTAAAGTCAATAAAAGCCTCCATAGAATAATTGGGGAAGGAAGAAAAAGGGGAGAAAAAAAAGAGCATCTAAGGAATGAAAAGGAAAGAGGGGCCTATAAATATAAAAGCCTAAGGAGTGCATTTCAGGAGAATAGATGATGCAAAACAAAACTGGGAATAGTTATTGGAGGACCAAGAAAGGCAAATAAAACAATGAGATATATGATGTCTGTCCTCTTGCCTCAAGTCTAGCTCATCACAGTTTTTCATCCCATTTTGTATATATGAGTTTCATCTGACTATTGCCAACAGAAAGTGCTTGGATTTTCTAACTTTTTTTTCACTGTCCAAGAAAGTAATAGGTTGATAAGATTCAAAGGCAAGTAATAAAACATCTTCTTCAAAAATGAGAAAAATACAAATTGACTTATATTAATGAATGAACCCATTTCTATATTTCATGTTCTTGAAAAAGATAATAGCACTAATGATAATAAACAAGAAAATACAGTATTATTAAAAAAAAACTTGTCTAGGAGTCAGAGGCCAGAATTTATTGGAAAAAAATTATCCTTAATTTTACTGCTTAAAATAACATGCAGTTAAAAGAATTTGGAACTAATCTTCCATCTCCCAGAATACCTGAGTGATTAAATTATCAGGTAATATTCCAGAGAATTGGCAGGGCTGATGACATGAGCTAACATGGGCAGGGGTGACTTTAGGGCACAAGAATTACCACTGATGTACAAAGGCACACAGAGCTGGGAGGCACTTTCTATCTGCAAAGAAGAACTCACAGAAAGAGCAAGGGCAAGTTATCAAACCAGAAAAGTCAAGAAGCATGTTTGTGATTTTCAGAGTAGCTTGGCTCAGTGTAGACAGGCCAGAAGAAGAACATGTTGGCCGACATGGGCACACAGCCCCTCAGAGACCTGGCCAGGATACCAGCTTAAAATCAAGTTTTAAAAGACTAGAACTACAGAAAGATAAAAAGAGCCTAAACAATTATCAAACACAGTGATTCAGACCTCTTCTAGAGATCAGAGAAGAATACTGATTAGCCATACAAAGTGAATACATTGGAGATGGGAGGATAGAAATAATTTGGTAACCTGAAGAGATCAGGTGAGCAGGAGATCTGGGAACAGACTTTCAGCAGAAATAGAAATGGGTGATTCAATCTTTGGGCTCATTTTTGACTCTTGCATCAGTGAGTTCTATGACTTTGAACAAGTTCTGCAACCTTCTAGTGTCCATTTCACTCATCACTAATGTAAGAGGACAGGACTAAAGGTTTTCAAAGTACTGCCCTACTCAGAGACATTATCATTTTCTATTCATGACAATGTTTGCAATTATATGTTGCTCTGCACCTCCAAAATGTGTTTATGTGATAGTGTTTGTTCTTTGAAACAGTCCTATGTGGTAGCTCATATAGAAAACATTATAGCTCATTTTTAAGATAAGAAAATGAAGGCTTGGGAAAGGTAAGATGACTTTTCAAGGTCGCTTAGTTAATTAGCATCAGAACAAGGACAGAAATGCTCATGTGTTGTAACTACCTCACATTCTTCCTTTCAGAAAAAAAAAATTAAAGCTTTATGTAAGGAAAACAATTTTCTTACTGCATTTTCTTCAATCAGGATGGCAATAAGGGTTGAGAACCTCTTGAGAAAAATAGAAATAAAGAAAAAGAAAGTTCAGGATTGAAAAAAGAGAAAGCAAATTGAAAAAAAAATTGTAAACAAAGTTGAACAAGCAATTATTTAGAAATTTGTATTGCAGGTGAACAACATGCAAGGTCCTGTACTAGGTGTTATGGGTGATACAGAGATTTTTAAAAGGCAACATATTTGCCCAGATAGGGCTTCTGTAATCTAACCAGAACATTAAACATGGCAAAAGGCAATGTTGTCATAAACCATGAAATGATCTGAATGGTTTAAGGTATATATTACTTAGAAATTTCACAGGAGGGTTGAATCAAGTCCAGTTCTGGAGAGGTGAAGGAAAATCGGAAAATTTGGTATTTGAGTTTGAAAATAAAATGGAACATCTTGGGAATTTTTCAGGATTAGAAATCTGCCAAATTAAGCAATGCATGTTGGTTAACGTAAGAAACTAGAAATGAGTATAAAAATGATTAGTTATTTGAAGCTAATTGTGAAGTGGTGGCCGTATAAGAGCACAACACATAACCTTGTTCACATCTTTCCCTTCCTCTCTTGCTCTTTTTGCTTACTTTTATTCTTTGTCTTAAGTTCTGCTTTCAAATGGACCCAAGGTAATATAATAATAACCTGTGTTTAATGATCCAGAATATCATAAAGGAAAAGTGTGAGAGCAGGTTTAGTGAAATAAGGTACACTCCACTATAAAAGAATTTCAAATAAGTCCTATTTTAATATAAAATATTACGTGTTCATAGAAATCAGTAAATACACCAGCATAAGAAAAATTCCTCAGTACTATGAAGGGAAGCCTCAACAAAACTATAGATATTTTAGGCATGCATAAATATATTAACAAACATTTATAAACCTAGTTGTAAACCTAAATATTACATGAGAAAAATATGTAAAGAAGGTAGCATAGTTATGTGACTATGTGTATATATTTTGATTTTAAAGAAATAATTCAGTTAAATGGAAATACAATAAAAGAATGCACTGGAATTGATACATTATTTTATTATCCAACATATATTGAAAAGAACAGGGAATTAGGGTCAGCACTTTTGGATTCAGATTCCAGCTCTGGCAAGAGTTAGTCTTTTAAACTGGACTAAGTCACTTACTTCCAGGACCTCAGGAAAACGAGCAGGTTGGAGGAGTCAAGATCTGCAAAATATGTACTACAGAGAGAGAGTCCAGAAAGACATTCTTTGAAAAAAGTTCTATGATAAAATATATTGAAGAAACACTCATAAATCATTTCCAACTTACAGATTCTCAAGACATAATGCATATTAAAGGCTCAGAAAAGCCCTGTAGTAAAGAAATATGTTTAACTTCTTCATTTTCCAAATATAAAATGATTTGAAATTTGTTGTTCCATGGAAGATGAACATCTTTCTGTCACAGTTTTTTATGAATCTACTTTTTGGAAATGCAAGAGTGTCAACAGAAACTTAAAATCCTAGGAATCTAGTCCAATACAGCCTTACTAGAAGTATTGAACTAGAATTTGAGTTCCTATGCACCATCTACTATCCAGAATTAAAGAGAATGAGTGGAGATAAGCAGGGAAACTCCTGAAAGTGAGGACTCAGAAAGAAAAAAACAAAAGGTGTTACGTCTTATGGCAGAAGAGATGAAGTCATGTTTTGGTTAACCAAGAGATTTAAGTATGGCAGGGAATCTCAGATTCAAACTTGAAGAAGAAAGAACTGGTGATAAGTCTACAAATCATTTAGAGCAGGATTTTTGAACTGTTGTGCCCAAGTTGTGAGTCCCGAGAGACCACCAAGGAGCCGATCCCAATGCAAACACAAAAGGGTCATTTATTTCAAGCTCAAGCTTGGACTCACACCTGTCACCGACGCAGTGGTTCCAAAGTGAGAGCCCTGAGCTCAGGGTAGGCAAGGTTTTTAAGCATTGCAAGGTGCAGGGAGAGGGGAGCTCTAACTTGGACATTTTCCATGGGTTAAGTCTGGCTAGTGCCCAGCTGCCAGCTGATGTACCATGTAAGGTATTTTATCTGTAAGGAGCAGATGTGTCTGAACCTTGAGGCTCGGACCTTGAGATTGTAGCCAGGGAGCTATCTAAGGGGGAAGGGTTACTGGAACAAACAATGGGTGGTTTTTTCTCATGATTGGAACAAAGTTTTCTCATAACTAGGTCGGGATTGAGGCCTCCTTCTTAAGATGGTCTTTTTAAAATGGAGTTTCTCTTGCTCTCACATTCCCCCCTTCTCTTGTACATTGGGTGCAATCATGGGCCCAAAGTTTTCAAATGACAGAGATATATACAAATATATTTGTAAAAAGGTACCAGAATAATGAATAGCTGGGCTCAACCTGTGACACAGCCTGTCACAGGGACTGTCTCTCTCAGCTGGGGGGGGTGAGGTTCTATGCCTCACCTCAGTTAGCTTCCATGTTGCTCACCTGAGGTCCCTTGCGACTGTGCCTGTCTTAGGTTGTTCCTCCTGTGAGGAATCTTACCTGTCTTTGGCTAACCAGCCATCTCTTGGGACTAAACAGGGAGATAAAATATAAAAGAGAGGACAGCCAACAGCTATAATTGTGGATAAAATCATAATATACATGATTATATTCTTGCAGCAAATGCAGGTGGGGAATCAGCATATGATTCACTTATTTCTTGAAGTTAATTTTTGAAAAGTAGCACAAGTATGTATTGGCTTTAAAAGATTAGCAACTGCACTCCGTACACACGCTAGGAGAATAGGAATACAAATACATACCAAAAGCAGAAAAATCAGACAAATTAAAACTACACATTCCTGGAAACTGTTCACATCTCATATGTTCTTTTAACAGCAGATAATTTATGGTAGCACAATTCTGAAGCACTACAATTCGTACTTTTCCTAGCTTTTGACTGAGCAGTCAAATAATACAGAAACAGTCAAATTCGTTGTCTCACTGTATGCACAGACCAGTTTAGATATTTCTTTTTGCATTTTAATGACAAGTCTAGGAACCAGCAGGATGAATGCTGCTACAACTGCAATAGAGGCGGGATCTAAAAGCTTCAAGTTGTTGTCACAATCAGAAGGCGGAGCTTGGAGAAGTTTTTACTACCTGCCTTGCCCCCAAGGTGGGCCGGGCTGCTGTCTGCCTGCTAGGGCTGCCTACAGCGAAGTTATGGGCCATGCTGAGACACCCTCTCTTATCTGTGGAACACTCAAACATTTTAGGCCAAGCCGCCCTTGGCCTTTTGAGCTTCAACTCATTTCACTGAAGAAAGACTCTAGAACTTAATGTTTAACAGAGTTTTAGTAGGGAGTTTTTTTGCATGTAGTTACATTGCTCTGACTGCAAACATTCTGCCCCGCCCCTTCTGGAGGCCTTCCTCCTACTCCGACTACACCCACAGTCTCTGTATCATTCTTCTCTTTACAGATAGAGACTCTAGTTGCTGCTCAGGAAAGGGGGTGACGACCGCTCTGGCTGCTTATGCTGAGAGGGGGCACAGTAAGGGGTGCAGCTAAGTCTCTATCAATGGTCAGTCGGGAGGCCTTCAGAAGATGGGCGTTTCCATCCTGTGTTCTATTGCTATCACTATTTGCAGTTTCGTGGCTTCTAGGCGAGACAGAGTAAATCATGTTATTAGATTAAGTAGCAACATCTGGAGTTGGATTTTCTATTCTGGAAGGACAAACTTGACAAGAAGATTAAAGAATGCATGGACTCAGTATAGATAAGGCTGCATTATTGAAACAATACTTTTCTTTAAAATCACTTTCATTTTTATTAGAAGTAACCAGATTAAGAAAATACTTAACACTTGGCTTGATTATTTGCATAAGTGCAGCAAGAAGAGCAATTGGTTACATAGGCTCTTTTAAATGTGCTTTGCTGGAACTTTTTATAAGGAACTTCAGATTGGACTTTTAAAGGCCTCTCAAGGCTAGAGAGCCAAGCTAGACTTGCCATTAGGTTTTGCCTGCAGTACCTGTAGATTTGGGTGAATTCCTCTCTTCTTGAGGTCCCCAAGACTTTCTGAGGTTCCTGCACCTGCCAGGAAGTGACCTTCTTTACTCACCTGGTAAGGCTGCTGAGAATCCTGTAAGCAAGGTACCAGGCCAGTTCTTCCAAGGGTCCTTGTTGGCTTTATAAAGTTGAACTCAGTTCCTTAAAGCTGTCTGTCAATGTGAGTCTCAGGTATAACATTCCAGTCAAAGCCTTGGTAATATAACCAGTGTTTTTAATCGGTCTTCTTACAAGGAAAGCAGATTCTTATTGAACTTATGCAACTAAATATACTGCTATGAAATATAAAAGTAGTCACTGAGAGTTGTTAAATTCTGGAGGGATCAGGTAGAGAGAAAGATAAATGTTTCAGTTCTGCTTACAAAGGTATTGTCATTTACTAAACTGTTGTCAGCTTAAGAGAAAAAGCTTAAAATACTTTATCAGTCATTTTCCTTAGTTTACTTAATCTTATGTAAATACCTGTTCTGCTGAAATCTAGTTCTTCACTAGTTCAGGAGCAACAAAACAGTGACTATAAATGACAAAAGACTTGTAAATGAGAGTAGCTAAAAATCTGAGGAGAGCTTACCACAAGACAGTTGACATAAGGAAATTTGGATATTTTTGCAACACAAAACATCCAGCAACAAAGTTTAGCATCATTCCCTTTGACAGTGCTTTTCAGGTAATTATATATAAGATAAATAAGCTAAATTAGCCAAATACTTTCTCTAATGAGAAAAAGTCCCTCTGACATGTTCCAGAGGCCCTCTGGAAAATATCAGAGTTACTTACAGGTAAAAGTACCTTTTTGAATTTGATTTTGGAAAGTTGTCAGAAGAAAGTTTCTTTGACACTTGCTTAAATAGGATTATAGGTATTTAATCAGAATGACAATAAAAAGGCTTAAATGCCAATACAGGTTATTTAGTTGTTAACAACACTTGGCTTACAGTCCTTTTAATATGAAGATTTAATTTTCTTAAATATTCAGAGAACTCATTGAGACTTTAAGCATGAGAAACTGCTTTGATAAAAACAATTAGAAAACTCTTTGCAATCTCTTAACATTAAGAGCAGGCTAGCAGTTTAAGAAAACTTTGTCTTTTTAACTGAGAACAGAATTCTAGTTTTGCTGTGTACTTGATAACAAGACTCATTTGCTTTAATTTTACATAGCACGACCATGTCAATTCTTCCACAAACTTTCTACAACTTTCTTTTTTACATTCACTGTTCTCCCTCTTTAAATAAACAGCTGCACTTTAGAACAGTTACTTTTACTCTTAATAAAATGCCTTTCCATTCCTTATATCTTTTTATCAAAACACACATTCTTTAGCATACAGAAATGTTTTCTTTATTATATTAAGTAGTCTTAATTAGAACTTAAAAACATTAGGTACCTTAACTTTCAATGAACACTGAAAAATAGGCTATTGTAAACTGTGACACCAGCATTCCTCAGATTGATACATTTATGAACACTTTTTATCATTTGTGGAAATGTGTCTTACAGCACAATTTTTACTGAGCACAAAACATCTTCATATAACTTAGCAAAACTCTAAGAATTTTGGTTACTACAAAATTCTCAGGCTGTTTGTAGGTATACACACTGTAACACTTTATAACACACAATTATTAAGATGTCACTTGCTATACTTAGTTTACTCAGAACTATGCTAGATTACTCATGAAACTTTTACTGAACATTACACAGAGTTAAGCTTAAGCATTTTTTCTTGAAATATTTAACAGATAACATCAATTGAAATGACTTTAGGTAAATAGGCAGCTGATAACCATAGGACATGTCCGTTTCAGTTCAACTTAAATTAGCATTAATGCTTATTAACACCATCCAGAGGTAGAAAAACATTTTTCTTTACTAGACACATAAACATACAGATTGAGACTCAATGACTACAGTCTTTTCATAAAAGAACACATACTCAGATAAACTGATACAAAGATACTGGTATCCAATTGTAGAGGTCACTAGTGGCAAAAGGCCAGTGGTGATGGGGCTGATTTTCTCCCCCCCCCCATCTGGGGGACCAGTGGCTCACAGGGGCAAGTGGCGGAGGCAGACTGCTCTCTTTGAGCCCTTTGTCTGGTATAGGGCGGGCCTCCTACCTGTGCGCCTCCGCCCTCTGCTCTCGGAACAGCTTCTGCTTCCCTGGTGGGGGATGGTTGTGTCCTTCCCTTAAGTTCTTTAAAATGGTCTGTCATCAGAGATAACAGAGTAGAAGGAGTCTGACTCATTTTTCTCAAAAAAAAAAAGAAACTACTGACAGTCTACCAAGTAATACAGAAAAACAAAAAGCAAGACAATGCCTTTGGTTGTTCTGAAACGGGCGTCCCTCTCAAATGGGCCCATTGGCCCTACTAATGGGGTGTCCCCCTCAAATGGGCCCGTTGGCCCTACAAATGGGGCGTCCCGATTCAGCCTCAGACTTGACCTTCAGAAAGTGAAAGAGCGCAGCACAACACACAACACAAACAATAGACACAAAGCCTGTATCACACACACACACACACACACACACAAAGTTCTTACCGGCCAGTTCAGACCCTTCGGGTCAGGAGTCCTGGGGGTCTTGGGGATCCTGGACGAGCCCTCAAATGTTGTGCCCAAGTTGAGAGTCCCCGAGAGACCACCAAGGAGCCGATCCCAATGCAAACACAAAAGGGTCATTTATTTCAAACTTGAGCTTGGACTCACACCTGTCACTGACGCAGCGGTTCCAAAGTGAGAGCCCTGAGCTCAGGGTAGGCAAGGTTTTTAAGCATTGCAAGGTGCAGGGAGAGGGGCGCTCTAACTTGGACATTTTCCATGGGTTAAGTCTGGCTAGTGCCCAGCTGCCGGCTGATGTACCATGTAAGGTATTTTATCTGTAAGGAGCAGATGTGTCTGAACCTTGAGGCTCGGACATTGAGATTGTAGCCAGGGAGCTATCTAAGGGGGAAGGGTTACTGGAACAAACAATGGGTGGTTTTTTCTCATGATTGGAAAAAGTTTTCTCATAACTAGGTCGGGATTGAGGCCTCCTTCTTAAGATGGTCTTTTTAAAATGGAGTTTCAAAATGGAGTTTTTCTTGCTCTCACAGAACCTCAGCACTACTGGCATTTGGAGCTGGATCCTTCCTTGTTGCAGGGAGGCTGTCCTGTGTGTTCCTAGATATTTATTAGCATTCCTGGTCTCTACTCACTAGAAGGTGTAGCAATGAGGAGGTAAACATGAAGAAAATCCATGCCCCCTACTTGGGCATAAAGACAATGCTCAGTATATACCTGGAGAAAATGAGAAGGCAGGAAATAGGAAAGGAGAAATGGAGTGCGAAAGAGAAGATTTCAAAGACTGAGAAGAGGGAGCAATGAGGAGGATGAGGAAATGGGAGAGAAAAGGTGTAGGCAAAGAATGGAGAGAGGACAGAAAGGAAAGAGGTTTAACCTGTATAGTGGAGAAGCCTAAGGGTAAGGCTTCCTGAGGTCCTTTCCAGCCCGTGTAGAGGCAGTGTGAGCTTTGGAAACAAAATGACCTGCTTTTATTCAGAGTTCTGTATCTTCTTATGTCATCTTAAGTAATTCAGTTAACCTCTTTTCTTGTCTGTAAAACGTGGATTGCAGTTTTGTAGGTTTGTTTTACGTACTAGAGAAAACGTGTGTAATGAACTTAGCACTTGCCAAGAATTTAATAAATGATAGCTGCTTTTATTATTGCTACTTTTCCTTGGGACTTAATCATGTGTTATCTTTTTTTGTCAATTAACTTCACAGGTGTTTTATTCTTACTCTTACCTTTTATTGGCCAGTCTATGCCAGGTTATGGCGTCATAATAAACAACTTTAAAATCTCAGCGGCTTAAATGACATTTTACTTCTTGTCTATTTTATATCACTGAGGTCCCTGCTCTCATTTATTCTTGTGCACAGATCCAGGCTGGTGGTGGCTCCCTCATCTAGAAGGTCACTGGGGACCATGGCAGCAGGAGAATTGTGCTGCAGCTCTTAAACGCTTCCCCAAGGGCATCACGGCTGCTCACGTTTCCTTGGCTAAGGCAAGAGACCTGACCACATGGCCAACTTCAAGGTAGCAGTGAAATGCAACTCTGTCATATACCCAGGAAAGAGGACATTATAAAGATTAGCAAAAGCACTACTCCTCACCAACCAAGTTTGCTCATTGATAAAATAAGGAACTCAGAGCACCTATCTCATAGAGTTGCTATGAAAGGTACAGTGTTGAACACTTAGAGCAATGTCTAGCATGTGGGAACCATACAATCATTGCTAGATACTGAGATCTATTGTTACTGGAAACACTTATGAGTACTGAGTTTTGCTGTCCTACCAGCACTTTGCCTGGTGTTTTGCATCATCTAGTTACTCAATAAATATTTGTTGACCTGAATTGAATAGTAGTATTCCAGCAACATGGCTGGGACCACCCACCAGCTGGCAGACCAAGCACATGTAGATTTATCAGTTCCAGTTCCCCTGCCAAACACCAGTGCACTCCACTAAGCATCCCTCGGCTACCATTCTCCATTTCAGCAACCTAATTGACCTTAATGTACATGTTCCCAGCCACATAAAACACGTTGTGAAGCGAACAACAACAGTTGCAGTTGACTGCAGGCTGCCATCACACTATGTGCATGCCAATTATTCTTCCACATGCTTTTCTTAGAAACCTCCCAACAGTCAGCACACAGGATGTCAGTGGTACATTTAAATGACCTCTGAAGAAGGAAAAAAAAAAAGATATACACACCTTAAAACAAGCACCTGCACCGTGGTATATGGACACTCTTTGATCTGAACTTAGGAGACGATCCCTACCTATCTAGAGCCTAATTAGATTCTACTCCTCTGCATTACCTGCATAATTAAATATGAGGCCAGGCGGGGGAAAATTCTCAAATAGGTCAAAATAATTGTGCAAATATCAGGGAGTATCAGTAAAGATGCTTTATTTTGATTTTTGCTATCCTCTTTCATGACTTTTCCATATTTGATCTCAGTTAATGTTCTCCTGTAAGGTTGCCCACTCCTCACTAAAGGTCATGTGTAATAAGTAGCTAGTTAAAGCAGAAAAAGAGCACCCTGATCTCAGACTCATCCTGGACAGATTCTCTTCACTGGGTTTTTGTTAACCCAAGACCTTGAGGATAACAGTCAAATAGGACCCTTTCAATGCATTCAGATTTGTCTAACGTGAAATTTATAAAGATGATAAAAAAAATGGACTGAGAACCACTGAGAACACAACAGCTGAGTGCTAAATGGAATGTACAGCATTACGAATTGTGTACATCTAAATGCAAAGGCTTTGCAGAGGGTTCTGGGGTAGGTGCTAGTTACACTTTACTAGGAACCCTGGGAAGAACCCTTAGAACTGTGGGCCATGGGAAAAATCTTTTCTCTGGACCATTTGGGATCTTCTTCCCATTGGGTTGCTAGCCCTTTTGTATCTATCACACCCTACTTTTACCTCATGCCCATCTACACGATTAAGCAATTGTCTTGCTGGTTCTTTTTTGTTGGACCTATGATTCTCTTGTAGGGCCTTTGTTACTATCCACATAAATACTTCAGTTATTCTTTATACTGTGATTCACTTATTTTACAGGTGTGGGTGCTACTGATTTCTAAGGAAGTATTCTTTCAAACATGTATAAAATGTTGGCTGTCTTACTTCTTATGTTGGGGTTCCTTTTCTCTCTCTACAAGTGCTTAATCTAAATTGCCCATCAGAGTAATGCAGGTCCTCCAAATGAGGAAAAGTAAGTATTGTTCTGCTGCTGGTAAAAGTTATTTGCAGCCAAACAAGCAAATGGTTTTCTGATGGCTTTTAGTTACATAGTTAATTCTACAACCTATTTTCCTGTGGATTCATAATGAAAGCATAATCCTTACGTACTACACAACTACTAAGGCTTTCTCCCAGTACCTGCCAAATGCTAAATAAGATATTTTAAACAAAGTCACTATGTTAAGTTGACCATACTCAGGAAAATGTACTGAGAAAATAGAACAGCAAGAAACAAGGAAAACAAACAAACAAAAGAGAGTAACATTGAAAAGAAAACAGATAAGGAATTAGGAGACAAAGGGGCAGAGAAGTAACACAAGGTAGGAAAAGGAATGGTAAATATAAAGAATAAACCAGATCAAAAAGCCCCTGGTTGATGTGCCTTCTTTCAAAGTAGCCAGGAAGCAGGAAGGAATGATACAGATACCCTGATAGGAGAGCTGAACAGTTTTTTCATTCCATTTGAGTCATGTCTTCATGTGAAGCTTTATTCTTTCATTTGAATGAGTATGATTCTAAACATGGGGTATTAAACTTTTCTAAGAATTACTAAGTATAAAAGAGACTAAAAACGCAAAATATGTGCCACAATTTAAATTCACTACATTGCATTATTCTCCATTTTGTTCCCTTCTCTCTTTTTTTTAAAATCCTGCCATTTCACTGTTTGCACCCTTTTTCCAAGCCCAATGACAATCATTTTTCTCTCCTGGAGACTTCAAATAATTTCTCTTTTTATAATAACTACAATACAATTAAAGATTAAAAAGAGAACTAAGCACATTTTGCACTGGCTGTATTGCTTGTCGCTTCCTCACTGTTGAGGGCAGGTTAGGCTAGATGGTAAGCAGCTTTCATGTACAATTCCAATTTACAACAATGCACTTGATCAAGTGACAGGTATAACAGCATTCCTTATCAAGCATACTGTTCTTTCACTTCTTTTTTTTCTTTTCTTTTCTTGGTCCTTTCTTACCTAACAAAGGACGAAATAAATGCAGGGAAGAAGAGAGAAAACAAAGAAAGGAGGGAAAGACAAGAGAGATGCAAAAACAATGACTGAAGGCATTGTTCAGGCAAGAGTTCAAATAACTTAGACACTGTGCATTTAATCATTCAACAGTACTGGCTAAACCATTATTACTGCCATTTACCAGATGAAAAAATGGCCCTGTACAGGTTAGCTTGTATGGCTATCACATAGCTATTAAGGAGCAGGTGTCTATTTGATTTCAAACTGCCATCTCTTAGTTTATTGACATATTAACAACATGACTTATTGAATTGTGTTGCTGAATATGGTAACCACTTGTGGGGTTATTTAAATTTGAACTAGTTAAAATTACATTACATTAAGAATGCAGACGGTGACTTCCGGGAAGATGGCGGTGTGAGCAGGGCAGCAGAAATCTCCTCCCAACACTATATTTATCTACGAAAACACAGCAAATACATCTATTCCTAAAAGAGAGACAAGAATACACAGGAAAGCGCACAGCGTGCAGCTACACCCGAGAGGACTCGGCACCCCAAGAGGCGGGTAAGATACGGAGCCGCGACCCGGCGGGACCCGAGCCCTCCCCCACCCCAGCGCACCGGCAGGAGGAGAGGATTCAGAGCCGGGAGGGAGTGGAAGTACACCCCGCGAAGTAGCCAGCCCTGGTGATCTGCGCGGGGAGCGCTGACCCACATTGCGCAGTGCAGCGGAGATTGGAGAGACAGAGGGGCAGGATCTGAGCGGGGAACGCGCCAGGGTGCTTGCAGCTGGCTCCCGGGAAGGAAAAAAAAAAAGTGCGCGCTTTCTTCAGCGGTCTTAAAGAGACAGGAGCCCAGCGGAAGAGCCGGATCGCCCCAGCACACTCAGCCCAGCAGGCTGGGAGTCCTGGGGAGTTTCAGACGCCTTAGCTGGCGACTGAGGAAGCGTAGCCATACTTACACTTCTAACTGAGATCAACAGCCTCCTATTCGTTCCAACCCCTGCCAGAGCGATAAAGGGCCCTGTGGAGCGGCACAGTCACAGCTGTGGAATAGTGGGGCAATAGCGCCACCTACAGCATTCCCACAGAATCTACGTCCGGTGGGCTTTTTTTTGTTTGTTTGTTTTGTTTTGTTTTTTGTGTTGTTTTTGTTTTTCTCTTTTCTTTATTTTTTTCTTTCTTTCCTTCTTTCTTTCTTCTTTTTTTCTTTTTTTTCTCTTTTTTTTTCTTCTCTTTTTAAAGTCTTAAAGAGCCTAGCTGACATACGTGGCAACTATCAGTGACCAATTCTATAGCCATGAAAAGACAGATGATTATGGTTCAGACCAAAATCAACCAGACAACCCCAGAGAGGGAGTCTGAAGGGATGGAAATGCACAGACTTCCTAAAAAAGAATTCAGAATAAAAGTCATAACCATGCTGATGGACGTACAGAGAAATGTGCAAGAGCTGAGGAAGGAAGTGAGGGAACTGAGGAAAGACAATGCAGAAATCAGACAAGCGTACGACGGGCTTAACAGCATAATGGAAGAGATGCAAGAGACTGTTAATGGAATAGAAAACAGAGAACAGGAGTACAGAGCAGCTGAGGCAGAGAGAGATAAAAGGATTTCTAGGAATGAAAGAATATTAAGAGAACTGTGTGACCAATCCAAACGGAACAATATTTGCATTATAGGAGTACCAGAGGAAGAACAGAGAGAAAAAGGGATAGAAAGTGTCTTTGAAGAAATAATTGCTGAAAACTTTCCCTCGCTGGGGAAGGAAGTAGTCTCGCAGTCCACCGAAGCTCATAGATCTCCCAACACAAGGGACCCAAGGAAGACAACACCAAGACACATAATAATTGAGATGGCAAAGATCAAAGATAAAGACAGGGTATTAAAGGCAGCTAGAGAGAGAAAAAAGATCACCTACAAAGGAAAACCCATCAGACTATCATCAGACTTCTCAACAGAAACCTTACAGGCCAGAAGAGAATGGCATGATATATTTAACGTTATGAAACAGAAGGGCCTCGAACCAAGAATATTGTATCCAGCACAATTGTCATTTAAATATGATGGAGGGATTAAACAATTTCCAGATAAACGAAAGTTAAGAGAGTTTGCCTCTCATAAACCACCACTACAGGATATCTTAAATGGACTGCTCTAGATGGAGGCACACCTAAGGCTAAAAAGATGTCACCAGAGAAAATAAAATCATAGCAATGAAAGCAGACCATCCAAATACTAACTAAAGGCAAAGAATAAAACACCTATTATAGAAAGAATGGAGGAGGAGGAATAAGAAAGGAGAGAAATAAACATCAGACTGTGTTTACAATAACTTAACAAGAAAGTTAAGTTAGATTGTTAGATAGTAAAGAAGCAACCCTTGAACCCTTGGTAACCACGAATCTAAAGCCAATAATGGCAATAAGTACATACCTATCAATAATCACCCTAAATGTAAATGGACTGAATGCACCAATCAAAAGACACAGAGGAACAGAATGGATAAAAAAGCAAGACCCATCTATATGCTGCCGACAAGAAACTCACCTCAAATCCAAAGATATACACAGAGTAAAAGTGAAGGCATGGAAAAAGATATTTCATGCAAACAACAAAGAGAAAAAAGCAGGTGTTGCAGTACTTGTATCAGACAAAATAGACTTCAAAACGAAGAAAGTAGCAAAAGATAAAGAAGGACATTACATAATGATAAAGGGGTCAGTCCAACAAGAAGATATAACCATTATAAATATATATGCACCCAACACAGGAGCGCGAGCATATGTGAGACAAATACTAACAGAATTAAAGGAGGAAATAGACAGCAATGCATTCATCTTAGGAGACTTCAACACACCACTCACTCCAGAGGACATATCAACCAGACAGAAAATAAGTAAAGACACAGAGGCACTGAACAACACACTAGAACAGATGGACCTAACAGACATCTACAGAACTCTACACCCAAAAGCAACAGGATACACATTCTTCTCAAGTGCACATGGAACATTTTCCAGAATAGACCACATACTAGGCCACAAAAAGAACCTCAGTAATTTCAAAAATATTGAAATCCTACCAACCAACTTCTCAGATCACCAAGGTATAAAATAGAAATAAATTTTAGAAAGAAATCAAAAAGGCTCACAAATACATGGAGACTTAACAACACTCTCCTAATGAATCAATGGGTTAACGACCAAATCAAAACAGAAATCAAACAATATATGGAGACTAATGACAACAACAACACAAAGCCACAACTTCTGTGGGATGCATCAAAGGCAGTACTAAGAGGAAGGTATATTGCAATCCAGGCCTATTTAAAGAAAGAAGAACATTCCCAAATGAATAGTCTAAAGACACAATTACTGAAATTGGAAAAAGAAGAACAAATGATGCCCAAAGTCACCAGAAGGAGGGACATAATAAAGATTAGAGAAGAAATAAATAAAATTGAGAAGAATAAAACAATAGAAAAAATCAATAAAACCAAGAGCTGGTTCTTTGAAAAAATAAACAAAATAGATAAACCCCTAGCCAGACTCATTAAGAGAAAAAGAGAATCTACACACATAAACACAATCAGAAATGAGAAAGGAAAAATCACGACGGACCCCACAGAAATACAAAGAATCATAAGAGAATATTATGAGAATCTATATGCTAACAAGCTGGAAAACATAGAAGAAATGGACAACTTCTTAGAAAAATACAACCTTCCAAGACTGACCAAGCAAGAAACAGAAAAACTAAACAGACCAATCACCAGTGACGAAATCGAATTGGTAATCAAAAAACTACCCAAGAACAAAACCCCCGGGCCTGATGGATTCACCTCTGAATTCTACCAGACATATAGAGAAGAAATAACACCGATTCTCCTTAAAGTATTCCAAAAAATAGAAGAGGAGGGAATACTTCCAAACTCATTCTATGGAGCCAGCATCACTCTGATACCAAAACCTGGCAAAGACCTCACCAAAAAAGAAAATTACACACCAATATCCCTGATGAACGTAGATGCAAACATACTCAACAAATATTAGCAAACCGAATTAAAAAATACATCAAGAGGATCATACAGCATGATCAAGTGGGATTCATCCCAGGGATAAAAGGATGGTACAACATTCGAAAATCCATCAACATCTTCCACCACATCAACAAAAAGAAGAACAAAAACCACATGATCATCTCCATAGATGCTGAAAAAGCATTTGACAAAATTCAGCATCCATTCCTGATTAAAACTCTCAAAAAATGGGTATAGACGGCAAGTACCTCAACATCATAAAGGCTATATATGACAAACCCACAGCTAACATCATACTTAACGGCGAGACGCTGAAAGCTTTTCATCTAAGATCGGGAACAAGACAGGGATGCCCACTCTCTCCACTGTTATTCAACATAGTACTGGAGGTCCTAGCCACAGCAATCAGACAAAACAAAGACATACAAGGCATCCAGATTGGTAAAGAAGAAGTCAAATTGTCACTATTTGCAGATGACATGATACTGTACATAAAAAACCCTAAAGATTCCATTCCATAACTACTAGAACTAATATCTGAATTCAGCAAAGTTGCAGGATACAAAATTAACACACAGAAATCTGTTGCTTTCCTATACACTAATGATGAACTAACAGAAAGAGAAATCAGAAAAACAATTCCATTCACAATTGCATCAAAAAGAATAAAATACCTAGGAATAAACCTAACGAAGGAAATGAAAGACCTGTACTCTGAAAACTACAAGACACTCCTAAGAGAAATTAAAGAGGACACTAACAAATGCAAATGCATCCCATGCTCTTGGCTAGGAAGAATAAGTATTGTCAAAATGGCTATATTACCTAAAGCAATCTACAGATTTAATGGATTCCCTATCAAACTACCAACAGCTTTCTTCAATGAACTGGAACAAATAATTCTAAAATTCATATGGAACCACAAAACACCCCGAATAGCCAAAGCAATCCTGAGAAGGAGGAGTAAAACAGGGGGAATTACACTCCCTGACTTCAAGCTCTACTACAAAGCCACAGTAATCAAGACAATTTGGTATTGGCACAAAAACAGACCCACAGACCAGTGGAACAGAATAGAAAATCCAAACATTAACCCAAACATATACAGTCAATTAATATTTGATAAAAGTGCCTTGGATATACAATGGGGAGATGACAGCCTCTTCAGCAGCTGGTGTTGGAAAAACTGGACAGCTACATGTAAGAGAATGAAACTGGACTACTGTCTAGCCCCATACACAAAGGTAAACTCAAGGTGGATCAAAGACCTGAATGTAAGTCATGAAACCATAAAACTCTTAGAAAAAAACATAGGCAAAAATCTCTTGGACATAAACATGAGCAACTTCTTCATGAACATATCTCCCCAGGCAAGGGAAACAAAAGAAAAAATGTACAAGTGGGACTATATCAAGCTGAAAATCTTCTGTACAGCAAAGGACACCATCAGTAGAACAAAAAGACATCCTACAGTATGGGAGAATATATTTATAAAAAACGTATCTGATAAAGGATTGACATCCAAAATATATAAAGAACTCATGCACCTTAACAAACATAAAGCAAATAATCCAATTAAGAAATGGGCAGAGGACATGAATAGACACTTCTCCAAAGAAGAAATTCAGATGGCCAACAGGCACATGAAAAGAAGCTCCACATCGCTAATCATCAGAGAAATGCAGATTAAAACCACAATGAGATATCACCTCACACCAGTGAGGATGGCCAACATCCAAAACACAAACAACAAATGTTCACGAGGATGTGGAGAAAAGGGAACCCTCTTACACTGCTGGTGGGACTGCAAATTAGTTCAACCATTGTGGAAAGCAGTATGGAGGTTCCTCAAAAAACTCAAAATAGAAATTCCATTTGACCCAGGAATTCCACTCCTAGGAATTTACCCTAAGAATGCAGCAGCCCAATTTGAAAAGGACAGATGCACCCCTATTTTTATTGCAGCACTATTTACAATAGCCAAGAAATGGAAGCAACCTAAGTGTCCCTCAGTAGATGAATGGATAAAGAAGATGTGGTACATATACACAATGGAATATTATACAGCCATAAGAAGAAAACAAATCCTACCATTTGCAATAACATGGATGGAGCTAGAGGGTATTATGCTCAGTGAAATAAACCAAGACAAAAAAGACAAGTATCAAATGATTTCACTCATATGTGGAGTATAAGAACAAAGAAAAAATACTGAAGGAACAAAACAGCAGCAGACTCACAGAACCCAAGAATGGACTAATAGTTACCAAAGGGAAAGTGACTGGGGAAAATGGACGGGAAGGGAGGGATAAGAGGGAAAAAGGGGCATTACGATTAGCAGATATAATATTGAGGGGGCACGGGGAGGGCAGTACAACTCAGAGAAGACAAGTAGTGATTCTATAGCATCTTACTACGCTGACGGACAGTGACTGTAATGGGGTTGGTGGGGGGGAACCTGATGAAGGGGGTAGTTTAATAACCGTAATATTGCACATGTAATTGTAGATTAATGATAATAAAATAAATTATATATATATAAAAAAAAGAATGCAGTCCTACAGTTGCATTAGCCCCACTTCAAGTGTTCAGTTGCTTTAAGTGTGAGTGGGTACTAAGGGACAGTGGAGATAGAGACCACTCCTATCATTGCAAAAATTCCATTGCCCAGAGCTTCTTTAGAAATATAGGCTTTTCATGGGTCAGCAATCATCATGGTTTGTTGATTTTTGTGATGCTTACTAGTATATACATATTGTGACCTCTTACTTTTCTTTAAGGAAAATATTTTAAAAGATAAAAAATGCCAGTCAACATCTGATTATTTAAATGCAGAGGAAAATAAATTCCATAACGTTCAAGTCTAAATTCTTAGTAGACCTCTGCAAAGTGATTGGTAAAATTTATGGGCACAGATGGTTTGCAGTTGTAAAACCTTATATTTTTTAATGCAAAATGGCATCTGTGCCTGCTAATTGGATACTTAGCCATTCACACATAAATTGCCTGGGAATTAGAAAGGTGTATTTCTTAAGTCCTTGCCCACATCTTGCCATTTTGAGAATTATGGTTGGAATTCATTTTTCCTCCTTGCTATTCTTGTAGAGTGGGTGGAAAAATGCCTTCTCTTTGTTATAAATATTGCCTGTTGGTAATATAACCCTCCTCCTAATCCGCTTTAATCCTTTCAAGCTCTGAACTAAGAAACCACTGTCTGTTTTGGTAGCTGCCATTCTAAATATTTTTGAGCTCTGTGATCATTGCCACCTGTCTAGTGAGAAAGGGAAAATCAAGCTGGTAAATACCACAGGCAACCTTATCTCAGACGGTGGATTCGAATGTTATGCTGAGGACATAGAAAAGCAGTCAGGACAAAGCCTTGCCTAGACTGTGTTTGAACATTTTAGTTTTTTGCTGATATTTTGTAGTTTGCAATGCAATGGCAACAATAGAATTTAGGGATATTCTGTAACAAGTTTCACGCAAAAGTTTAACTTTGCTCTCATAATTACTGTGAGACCTGGAAAAGATGACTGGAGCTCTGAAGCCTATACTTCTCCCACCTGAGCAGATTGCTTTATCATTCTTTCGTGCACCGGTAATTTCCATTAGAAAGCTTGCTAACCTGGTATTGGCAATTACAAACCATAGTCCGAAGGTGAAAAAAGGCTACCCACTCTGATGTCTGGTAAAGCTGATACCAGCTATCTGGGAAGAAAAGAAACACAAGAAAGTAAACACTGAACTGCTGGTATATCTGCCCTTTTAATATGAGCACTGCAAAGTGTGAAACATGAATATGAAGAAAAACAATGATTTTCAGAGATTTAATCCCTTTAGAATAGAAAGCTTTGGTTGCAGTTTAAGGAGCCTTTCACCTCAAGGTCACAGCTTGAATCTCATCTGGATTTATGTATAGTGTTCACATTCAATTATTTTTGAGCTCTTTCTGCAGTATTGCTCCTTGCATTGCATATATTGTTTATGCCCATTGGGCCTTTTGCACATTTGTCCTGCTCATTTTTGTCTGGTTAATATGCCCTGATCTTTTAAATTGGCTGATTGGTTTATGATGAATGAGTTTATCCCTCTTCCTCCTTTCTCCACCTCTTTATAATCAAGTTAGAATCAGACTTCCTGGCCCTTGATACTCAATAGAAAAAAAAAAAAAAGAACTGCTGGGATAGGGTAGTACTTGGTGGACCTTGGCACTTGGAAATACAGGCTCTGTCTTTCAACTATTTTCAGTCAATGTAGAAGTATCAAAATAAAGAGAATCAACTAATTTATTTTTATCCTTTACTTGAATTTTAAAATAAAAACATATGGATAAAATTACTTAGTCATATATATATATATATATATCAACAGATGGCCTACATATACTTATTTTAAGGACAACAAAAATTTTATTACCAAGTATTAATTATGAACTTATTATATAAAATGCATTGCCAGGAACAACAGGTGATAAAAGATGCTAGACCTTTCCTTAACTAACTCACATAGTAGGAAGAAACACGTGTTTATGCAAAATAAAAATTAAAGTGCAGAGTAACATGATGACAAGCAAGTGATATATAATAAATCCTTCAGAGACTCATAGTGACAGAGGAATATTATGGTCTGGGTTGATTAAGGAAGACTTCAGGAGGTAAGGAAAGAAGGATATATAGCACAAGAATGAGATAAGCAGAGAAATTAAACTGAAGAGCATTCTAGAAAGTTAGAAGTTGAAACTATGTACGGGGAGGGCTGTGGAAAAGCTGAAATGATTGCATGGACCATGATTACTTAGAAGAGATATTTAAGAGGTTTGGAGACAAATTGGAGCATCACTTTTTTTCTTTCACATATACCTAGTCAATCCTTCTCCTCTTTGTCTTCACTCCCTCTCTCCCCCTACTACAATAAGGTAGCAGACCGAGGGCTGCAGCTCTGCCTTGCAGAATCACATTTCTTTAGCCCTGAAATGCTGAGGTGAC
The DNA here is from genome assembly GCA_032199065.1 of Smutsia gigantea. Taxonomy (NCBI): domain Eukaryota; kingdom Metazoa; phylum Chordata; class Mammalia; order Pholidota; family Manidae; genus Smutsia; species Smutsia gigantea. The sequence goes on along the minus strand of JAVSCE010005755.1, from coordinate 135,781 downwards.
CTTTGAAGTCTGTGAGATGAGGAGTCCAGCTGAGGATTCCAGCAGGAATAGAGAGAACCAAGGCTAACAGTGTTCAAATTGTGGTCTGGGGCTTTAACATTTTTCTTTCCTTTTCTTTTAGAGCCATCAATTGCTTTCTACAGACATTGAATTCACTTACAAAGTTAAAACAGAGAAATAAAGTGGAATGCAATGATCAGGAAATTCCATTTGTTTTTTTCTCCCTTTCATCATTTTGTTGAATGTGTGCAGAAGTATATGAGGTTATTCATTTGTACCCAAGCAGGAATATAGGATTTGCCATATTGGATCAGCCCATTGGTCCGTCAATGTTGTATTTTCACTGCCTCCGGCACCAGATGATACATGACGCACCAGCAACCCACACCTGCCCCCCCATGCGCACACACAAGGCAGTGAGTCAATGTGCAGTGCAATATATGGGGTGAAAGTCTTAGCTGCTTGGGATGGGACTATATGAGCGGAATATGGATTTAAACATGTTGAAATGGGACAGAAGCTGCATCAGTTGAGGACCAATTTAGGCAGTTCTTACCTTTAGAAACTGTATCCGATGTCTTCCTGCTCACTTTCAATTATCAGAACTACTATTTATCCCCACAATAATAAATTGAAATAGTGGAATCGAACAGACCCATTCCGGAAAGATGGAGACAGCACTCTATGATAACTGACACACTGCTGCTTTCCCTCTTGTGAAAGCATAAATGCAGTCGAAACTGGAATTTAACATAATGCCTCAGGACCTGACCCCCCTTCCCTTGGTAATTATTAAAATGGGTTCACAGTCTGTTCAATTACTTCACCTGTTCACTCATGCACTCTTCATGAAAAGACTAGATTATTTTATGAGGAAATCTATCCAATGTGAAGAGTGCTACAATAAGGCCACCAAGGCTCAGTAACAGCGGGAACTGAGGTGCCATGAGTAACCACAATGCAGGTGAGAGCACCGTCTGTGTCACAGGTGTGACTCCATTAAATAAGACATGCATTCAGAGAAGAGAGGACCAATTCTGGACTGGATGAAATTGAGTAAACACTATGCTGATATTTTCTACTGGGAGGACAATTGGAACACAATATAAAATAATTAATCTGACATTCCTCAGAATAGAATATTTGTGCAATGCAAAAAATATTCCCAGTTTTAGCAATAAATTACAGGGTGAGAACTGTGCTCAAAAATAGATAGTACACAGTTTCCTGATCTGAATAGTAATTTTGCAAAATTATTTCTAGGTTTACCAGGGATTTTCAACTTAAAGCCCAGCCCAGACCTGTTAATAATGATTATAATAATGGTGGCAGGGCCAGCTACATAATCTGTGGGGCTCAGTGTAAGTGAAACTGCAGGGACCCCCCAGTTCAGAAAGCAAAGAAAAAGTACCCATTAAAGATATTAAAATATAAAGCTATAAAGCTTTTACCTCAATTTCATGGTCTGTCATTCAACTTGTCATAGTGTGTTTTATTTGCTATTTAATGTCATTCTAATTAGTGAAAAATTAAATTTAAATTATTAGCATGACTTTAACCATTCATCTTTATATTGTACAATGCCAGATTTAAAAGCAAACACAAAGGTACTTAAATGTGAAATAACCAAAATTGCACAATTTATATTCTGAGCTTATATACCTCTATATATTTTGTTCTTATCAGAGCAGTGGACACTACATAAAACTAACTTAACTTTTGCATTTCATTTTTTGATATGCATACTTTCTACCAATACTCTTTACCTTCATCTTAATGATAAGTAATACAGAATTGAAGAGGAAGGAACTATAGTTACCTTATCTTTCCCTTTCCTTCTAAAGTATTATTTTCAGTGTAAGTGGTTAGCTAATATACAGGGAAGTAACCCAAGTAAGAAAGGCTATAATAGGAATCTTGGATTCCTCATGCTTCTTAGGTTGCAATTGTTTTCATTCTGCATTCAAAGCAAGTTCTAGTTCAAATGGCAAGTGTGGTCTCTTGGGGAAAGTGTGGACTCACTTATTTAGTTGTAGACGTAACATGTTTACCGTGTAGTTTTGAGTTTTACTGAATTCCAGTTCACTTTGGGTCCATCAGAATTATGTGCTCTTGGAGTCCTATGAATTTTAAATGCAATCCCTTGGCAAGGGATGTGGGTAATGCGGTGATGGTATATATTCCGAGTATCTCCTCTTAGGCATGCATGCGTCATTGTCCCACTATATTTGAATCACAAAACAGTTCAAAGATAAAATTATTAAGAACTCAAGATGGTGACAGTAGAACATTAAACAAAATATAGATCCCATTTAAGACAGAGCTCTGTACAGCTGCATAGGTCCAAGGCTATGAAGCTGGCCTTAATAATGACACTAATAAAATGCCTAACGCTTACTATACAAAGGTGTGTGATAAAGCCAGTTTCTATACATTATAGCTTTACTTTTCATAACAACTCTATTATACAAATGAACAAATTGAGATTTTGAGTTCCAAGGCCCTTAATACCCAAACTATGATTCTCTGAACCAGCATCATCGTCAGCTGATTTTTGTTGCAAATACAGGACCCTGGGCCCCACCACAGACCTCCTGAGTCAGAATCTGCATTTTTAAGGGCCCCCCAGGTGATTTGTGTGCACACTAAAGTTTGAGAAGCACTGTATGGGTCACTCTGATGACAACTAGAACGGGCTGCAATTTATTTTGAGTCCTATCTGGCTCCAGAACTCAAACATGAAACCACAACCCTACTGCCTTATATAATCCAAATGTCTCATGCTGGGCCCCAGTCATGTATATTAAAAGACAAATCTAAGCTCTAAGTTGACTATGATCTGTATCAGTGGCAATAATCACTGGCCTGGAAAGTCCTACCATGCCTTCCAGTTTTATAGACTATGGTAATATTTATAAATCATATTCTTAGTGAATATAAAATTAATGTTGAAAAACACAGAAGAAGAGATACATTTCTGAGGTTAAGGTAAAAGACTCTAAGAGAAAGTAAATTTTAAACAGGATTATTTAGCTGGGAAGATATTTGCAAAAGACCTTTATAAAATGTGGAGTGCTATGCTCCATGAGCAATGATCAGTTTGTTTCCTATACCCACAAAGTGCTGTAAACCTCCAAGAGGGAGAGACATCCCAGTTTGCACTAGATAAAGTTAATGCATGGATGGGAATGTGTAGGGATGGGAATTTTGCTGGGAGAAGTTAATTCACCTCAATTCATTATATTTTATGCATATAAATATTCCATTACATATACATTAAGCCCAGAACACTGAGTTTAGTGTTATGGAGAATAATAGAAATGTAAGACTCAAGAACCCTAGCAGAGGTTTAGTTATTTAACAAACATGAGATATTAACTCATCCAATCCTCATAATATAATTATAAGGAATGTACAGATTTCATCATTTGCATCTTATAAATAAAGAAACTAAGGCACACAGAGGTCAATTACCTGGCTCAAATTCACACAGTGGCAGAGCCCAGATTTGAATATAAGCCATCTGGTTCTAGAAACAATGTTAGGAATTGCTACTTTAGACTGTTTCTAAGGCATATTCACAAATCATTTATTATGGGACAAAATAAAACTATTTTAGAGCATGGCTGGGTTGGAGGAAGGACAGGTTTGAGCCAAAAGTCTAACTAGATTGACTGAAAAACTGTATAATAAGAATCTGAGATGCAAGGGATTAAAGAGGGAGCAAGCTTGTTCTTTAAACAGGTGCAAAACTATATAATTGAATATGAAATATTTACCCTTGAAATAAAATAGTACAAGCTATGATAATGACTATTTCCTGTTGGTTTTTGTGTGTGGGGGCGTATGTGTGTGTGTGTTCAATATCTATGTCTTTATAGTTCACCACAAAGTAGAATATTTTTGTCACCAATTTCAATTGATATGCCTTGTTTTTAACTCCTATTCTTTAAAGGAGCTTTACCAAGTAAAGATATTTACTAAGATGAGAGATATTCAGTTCTCTAAAGTCCATTTTAGGAGTTGTTCTGTCTAGTTATGTGAATTACAAATCCATAGCTTTAAATCAAAACAAAGACTGCATTTTTATTATCAGTATTGGGCATGTGATTCTAACTTCTTGTGCTGATCTTCAAAGAAAGGTATAGAGACTGATGAAGTAGCCATCGATGATGAGACTTGCTGCACCCTAAAAATACATGTAAATCTCACTACTCTGCAGAAAGGTAAAACACAGACTAAGTGGATAAATGGTCATAAATAATTAAAATAGCCAAGGACACCATCTTGTATTAGCTGGTCTTTCTGTTAAGTAGAAAGACCCTTATGTACCATCTATTGTGGGTTGAATAGTGTACCAGAAAATATATGTCCACCTAAAACCTCAGAATATGACCTTACTTGAAAACAGACATTTTGCTGATGTAATTGGTTAAGATGAGGTCTTACTGGACATCAAGGGGCCCTAAATCCAATACGATTAGTGCACTTAGTAATGTTACAAACATATACGAGGATGCACCATGTCCTAGTATGCTAATTCAACACTTTTACTAACATTCCATAGACACCCAGAGAGGATTAACATCATGTGAAGACAGAGGCAGAAACTGGAGTGATGCATCTACAAATGAAGGAATGCAGAGAATTGCTGGCAACCCCAAGAAGAAAGAAGGCAAGTATGGAACAGATTCTTCATCCGAGCCCCCAAGAAGGAATTAATCCTGCTGATACCTTGATTTTAAGTGTCTAGACTCTAGAAATGTGAGAGTAAGTATCTGTTGTTCTAATGAAGCCACCCAGTTTGTGACGCTTTGTCATGGTACTCCTAACAAATTAACATACCATGTCAGCTGGTTACCATTGAGCACTGGTGATGTTGCATTGGTAAAAATATTTGAATTTGTATTTTCCTCCCTATCTAAAGAAGGTATGTTTCATAAAGTCAGTGGTTGGTTTTATACTACGCAGTCTATTTCATGTAGAAAAATGTATTGTTCCTCATTATAATAAAAAAGACAAGTAAACAAACACAATTCTAAATGATGGGTTGATTCATCCATTGAACTATGGAGCCCAACATTAAGGAAATATTTATGAGAAAAGTAAAATGATTCTATTAGGACCATGACCTATTTTATAGAAACGGTATGTAAGGGTATCATTTGGTTGCATGAGAAGACAGATTACAGGGAACTTTTTTAAATGCATAATACTAGAGAGCTTGATCATACATAATATCCTAAAATGTTTATAACCACTTCTAGTTTATCCTTGTCGTTATTTGTCTATTTTCCTATTCTGATTAGCATTGGAATTCTCAAAATGTAAATTACTTCTCTGTTTTTTCCAGAAAGTGTAGGTTAAGGGGATGGGAGGAGGGCTGGCAGTTAGAGAGGCTGTGGTCCACCCATGAGTTACTCAAGAAGGAAGTGGAGAGGGTGTGCGCATGCTTGCAATGACCAATAGGGACAGGGACAAATTCTGTAGGTCTGGTGTATGTGTGTTATGGGCCCAACAAAGGACCCAAGATCTTAATATTAAATTTCACTGGGATTCCCTCATATGCAGGTCATCAGACAGCATGTTGTTTGCTAAGAGGGAATAATTTTTCTGTCTACCTTGTCTTCATCTTCTGTTCTCATTTTCTTTCCTATTCGCCATCCTATTGCCAAATTTTTTTTTCCTACTTCTTCCTCGTTAGCTGTCTAAGCTCCTGGTAAGTACCTGGAAGGAAAAATAAACCTTCATTTTGGGGTCAGTACTGATGGCATGTTAAGCGTTGTAAGTAAAGTAAGCTCCATATTAACTCCTGATAAGTTTATCCATCTTATCTTTGGCAGAGAAAGAAAAAAAAATGACCAGCATTAGCAGGACAGAGACTAAATGGATTATTAAATTTTGATGAACAGCAGATGGGGATCTCATTTGTTTATTTTTAAAGAATTCACCTTTATGGTACATGTCTATGTTTGTGTGTGTGTGTAGTGATTGGATGAGACAGAGAGGTATGGAGAGAGATAGAGAGTGAGAGAGAGAAATAACCCAAGAACTAGGGAAAGTTAAGAGTCAAATGTGTAGAATGGGCCGTATATGTTCAGAGTTGTATCGTAGACCTAAAAGGCCCAGGAGTAATCACCTGCTAGATATCTTTGTAAATGCATAGGACAGTTTCTTTTCTTTTAACTGATCTACTGAAACATTCTATTTTCTTATTGCTATCAAGAAAGAAAAGAAAAACTTAATCATAGAATGTCATTTTTTTTGCAAAACTAATTGCAAATAAATAACAAAATGTCTAACTATTCCGGAAAAATCATGAAACCCCACCACACAGCAGAAAACTTGCCTGTTAAAACAGTGTTCTCCCCTCCTGTTATATTGAAACCTGAAGTCAGCTTCCCAGCTGTAATTCTCTCCAACACCGGCGATATTAAGAATGTGAAGAAAATGCTAGAGTAGATTATAAATAATAGTCTGAGACACAGTGAATTATATTTTCTAATAATTGGCATTACATTATAGAACCATGGCCAAAAAAAAAAAATGAATGAAAGCAAAGAGAATGTGAATGCAGGCAATCAAGGATTTCTCATCTCTTCTTAGCAGTGGGGGTGGGAACAAGGGAAAAACTAAAGAAAGTGAGTGAAGACAGAGACAGGGAAAGAGAGAGGAAGGAAGGAAGGAAAGAAAGGGAGGGGGAAATGGAGTGAAGGAGAGAGTAGAAGGAATGAGAAAAGGAAGGAAGAGAGGAGGGAAAAAGAAACCTTCATTTTGGGGTCAGTACTGATGGTATGTCAGCGTGTAAGTAAAATGGACTAAAGGACAGAGAAATGCAGCTGGACCTATAGAGATAAGGGCATGTCTGTCACCCAGAGGAAACTATTATAGTTTTCATGGGGCGAATAATTGTAATTGTTATTTCCCCTTGAATATAAAGAGGAGGAAATCTTAAGTGTTCATTGTAAATTCACTGTCTTTGTATCTTCTTATTTTATATAAAATTACTCTAATACAAATTCATAGGTATCAAAACTGTAAAGATAAGAGAGATCTACGTTCTGCCCTTAATTAGCCTATTATATTGTTGTCCAAACTTCTCTGAAGCTGCTTAGCCTCCCTGCCTACTGCACATGATTTGGGGGATCATCTCACAAGATAATACATGGGAAAGCATTTCTTTTTTAATGTAAAACACAATTCCTCTTGGGATTTCGACACATCTTGAGAGATAGCTGTTTGGGAGAATATTCCTCTTTTAATGAAAGAGAAAAGATATTACTTTTTATGGAGGCATTGTGAAGTGTTAAAGCAGGAACATAAAAAATTTAAGGACTGAAAACACACTCCAAAGGAGAGAAAGGGTGTTTTTGTGAGCAAAGGTTGAGATTCATCTATCTGATTGTTGTCTACATAGTCAAACCTGACCAGACAAGGACTCTGCCTACTTCAGTTTACCTTGATACTACCAGAAGCTGACATGAAGACCAAGCAGGGTGGACTTCTAATAGTGTAATGTTGTCCACTAGGGGACAAATATTCACTCCAATTGACTTGTAGGGCTCAGGGACTTGAAAGAGAGGAAACAATGGAAAGAATAGGAGTCAAGAGGTAGAGAATGAAGGTGAAAGAATTCCAGAAGTGAGAAAAAGGAGGAGGACCAGAAGGGATGCATGGAGAGGCCAAGGGTGAGAGGGAAGATGAAGTCGTGCCGGAGAACTGAGACTAAAGAAAGAGAGAAAAATGAGAGACCGATTAAGCAATCCTATGTAAACATGTTCTTCGGGTAGTTAAGCATCAAACTTGATTTATGTTCAAATTTACTTCTAGCAGAGAATAGTGCTTACTGTAAGATCCCTTTTCAGTTTTCCAATAGTTCATAATATCATTGAAAAGTCATAATAGGTCCTTACTCTGAAGGAACGCAGGTGTGAATAGAGATCTATCTCTGTATTTTGTTGAAATCTTTCCTTTATAGTCACAGTCATGTTTAATTCAACAGGACTATGAATTAATGTTGAATGCTTATTCAGCCCAAATTCCAACCTGATCCTTTGTTCTAGTTTCTTCTATTTCTGGACCAGTAAGCCATATGGCTCTTTAAATGGTACATTTTCCAAAATACATAAGAAGCAGTCGAGTGTTATAAATAATTAAGAATTCAGTTCAGCAACATAATCATGAATTTATAAGTTTTATTGGATTTTTCTCTACTCTTCTCACTTCCCTTCCTCCATCTGCAAACAAACACACACAAATTCCTACTTATTTTATCTTTAACCAATGGCCAATTAACAAAAAAAATAACACAATGTCCAATTGGAGACCTCAGTGGAGCCAAGGCTGTATAAGCAACACAGCAAAACTGCAACCACAATGATGCTCAGTCCTGGCATTTGATTAATTGGATGTGTAGTTTAAAGAACACGTGGTACCCCACCCTCTACCCTTGCTTCTTTCTTGCTTACAGAGCTCTACTTTAGTGTGGCTATCAAATGGCCATGTGCTTTAGGGGGTCTGGGATCTTACTCAACCCTAAGAGATGAATGTGTACAGTGGTGATCCTAGCCAATGAGACATGAGGAGAAACATGTTGATGGGCTTTGGTGATAGTTTTTATTAATAGACACAGAAAGGGTTATGCCCCTTTCCTCGTTTTCTAGCCTTTGGGTATAGTTATCAAAGGCTATCATTACTAGAGCTATAGCAGCCATTTTGTAGCCATGAGGGACAAGCGTAAGGATGAAAGCTGACACCCTGAAAATGGAAGACAGAATGTGTACCCTTGGTGATTAGCTAAGGAACTTCCAACTTCCAAGCTTCCAGACTTCAAGGCACGTAAGATAAAATATCTTTATGTTTCTGTTCTAATCCTACTTGTGTTTCTGTTATTACACCTGAAAATACTCTGATGCAAACAACTGCCATAGAATATGTAACAAACACACACACATAAAATTACAATTGAGGCTTTGATTAATGTATTGGTAGCTGGAAGGAAATATGGGGGTCAAAGGTAGAATGAGGTCAGGATGCTTTTGAACAGATGTATAGATGGAAGAGATTTAGGGGAAAGGTACATTTTTGATTAAGTGATGCTTTAGAGAAACTGTGTAGGATAAGATTGAGTACAGGAGAGAGGAATTGACATTGAAGAAGAGGAGGAGTAGTTTACCTTCTGAAACTGAAAGAAAGCAGATAAGAATTGCTACTCAGCTATACTTAAAATTGTGGAGGAAGAAGTTGATGAATTTTTATCAATAATCCCCTGAATTTTCTTCTTAAAGTATAAAGTTTTTGATGAAAGGGATTGATGTCAGGCTTGGTGGTTAACGAACCTACAAAGCTGGCAAATTTTCAAGAAAATTGTTGAGAGAAATTAGAGAAGCTGATCATAAGGACTGGTAGAGTGAATTTAACATTCCAGTTAGAGAATATTGCTTGTTGGTAGCACTTAAAGTAACAATAATGGGGTTTCCCAAAGATGATTCAATAATTTGAGCAGTGAGGCTGAGAAGATGGACTCTGATTGGTTTCATTTGGAGGATTTCCTGGAAGGAGTTACTGAGATTTGGAGTAGAAATGCTGGCTTAAGTCTCGTGTGTCTTTTTACCCTGAAGGGAAGATACATTCACCCAACAAGACTTCTCAGTCCAACTTGTCTAAGTCTTACAGGTCTTGAGCTAAAGACTGATAAGCCTAGAAGAAATCTTTAGGAGTCACCAAGTTCGTGTGTCTGCTGTTAAAGAACATCCAGAATTCTCCCATATATAAACCTCTGTGCTCTTTTCTATAAATTAAAAAGGTTCATATGGGTAAAAAAATGACATTTTTAAGAAGGAAAATGCCATACAAAATGTTCTTACCCAAAAATGTGAGTATCAAGCTACTCTGAATAAAGAAGGTAGAGGACATAAGCCCCACCCCACCTGATTACCACTTACATTTCTCTTTGCCTCTGTATCAGACCCCCAGCACTTTTGAATACTAGTGCTCTAATGAACATGGTTTCAACTAAAACTAAAGAATAAACTTAAATTCATTTGCTTGGTCTTCATTTTGCAATTTAAGGTAATTTATAATAAGATTAGCCTTATAAACAGAATGGATGACTGCTTAGCTGTTATAAATCAGGAACCACCATCCATTTCACCTGCTATTCCATCATTTAGCATCATTTCTAACCTAGTAATCTCAGATCAGTAAATGCTATCCAATTTTTTTAAAACTAGTTAAAAATGGATATTTTACTAAATATGTCACACAAATATGTGGAAGAATTTAGACTGCCCTTGGTATTAAACTTGTCAGAGTGGAGGAATCCTCTGTTAAGACTGACTTGTATTTTGTTAAAGTAGATTTTTCAGATATTAGGAGGTGAATTTAAAAAATCCTGAGATATTGTGTTGTGTTTACTTAATTTGCAGCAATCAGTTTCATTGCCAGCTGAGAGAAAAATATCAAGAAATGAAGATCCCATGTAGGTATGCCATGGTTTAAATATTCTAATTGTCAGTGTAAGACCATAGGTTTCAGTTTGGAGTTTAGAAAATATGGTCAGAAAAACAAGAGTATATTTGGATCCAAAGATCAAGAGGAGTTTAAGATGACAAATAGAGAAATTCTATAAAATCCTCCCTCTATAAAAACACAACAAAAACATCCCTTCCTACCTAGTGTTTCTCAGATCTCCTTTACAAACAGATTACTTACATCCACACCCATACATTTTAATAATTCAAAGCCACTTTGGGTCACTTCTCCATATATTTGTTTCATTATCTGTGACTCTATTCATTACAATTTATCCCTACTTCTTCCCATTTCTCTGTCTTGTGCTAAGACTCTGTTTTCAAGGTTCAAGAATCAGACAAATGCAGAACTATTGTTAGATATGCACGAATGTGTTCAGCAAAGCTTTCTAACCACTTCTGTTCATGCTAATCTCTCTTTGCTGGAGAGGGAACACTCAATCCCAAAGGGACATGCAACATTTTCTAGAAGTTTCTATGCTACCAGTTAATACAATGCCATGCACCTCGACTTCAACAATTCCTTTCCACCTTTAATGGAATCTCTGGTACCTGACTCACTGTGTGTTTCAAGTCTCAACATCATCCAGCCTGACTAGAATATGAACAATCAAACAGCAACATCCTAGCTTCACTTGTCCTCCAATTCCCCAGGAATTCAACTTGGCTTCCATGTAGGTGCCTCACCTCTATGTGAACCTGGAGAACTGTCCTAACATAGAATATTCCACGTTAGAAAATAAAAATGCCCATGTCCCCTTCTCATATCCAGTCTTCTCAGAAAGCCTGAAGTTCTGAGGCTGAATCCTGAAAAGTATAAAGAAGGAGAGAAGGGGCTCCTGCCTCATACTCTTTGAACAGAGCAAATGCTTCAGAAAGTCATTCTTTCCCTGAGGACAAAAGGAAAGAGCATCTTACAGACAACCAATCATCTCTTGATCAGGGGAGTAGTGATGGAACATCATTAGACATAGGTGGTGACTACAGCCAAGCCTTCCTCTGCTGGTTGCAGGGGCTTCTGTGGTATGGAATCAAGATGACCAATCTCAGACGTAGCAGCATCCAGAAAATGGCAAAAGGTACAGAAGGTGGTTATGGGCCTCAAATGGTCAATGGGTTTTCTAGTCAATGAAATCAATAGAGATTCTAATATGGAGGGGATTTTAGTGACATAGCCATCATAATTGTAGCAGGAAAACAAAAGTTGCTTTTCTCTGACGGAAATTTGAAAGAAACATCTGTCAAGTAGTTTTCTTTTGTGCCAATGTTCCATAAAAGGGCATCAAAATCAATTGTGTTGTTTCCTGGCTCTCAGTTCTTCTGTAGTTCCACACTGGGGTCAATTCCCCATTTCTGTTTCATCTCAGATGCTAGAATTGATCGTTTTTAGGCTGAGCGAATCTAAGACAAAAGTCAGCAGCTAATGAGCTCAGCAACCCAAAACCAAGTACATCTCACCAATGATCCTTCTATCCATAAGAACTAAATTCTCATAATCTAAGTATAACTGAATTGTTACATTATACCTAAGCTCCACTAGTACTTTGCTTATTCTCTAGAAAAGCATCCTGTTTGTGAATCTCCTCTTCCTAATTGGGTTCAGGTTATTTGCAACTGTGTATTCCTGTTTGCAATGGCAGGGTGCTTAGACATCCTTCATTGTTCACTGTCTATATTCATTCATTTATTTATTCAAAAATATCTACTGAGTGTCTACTATCTGCCTCACACTCTGTTGAGTCTAGGAAAGATAATAGCAGAAATTAGCTAAATCTCACAGAATCTCTGCCTTCTTCACTGACATTCTTTGCTCCCCAACCCTAAGACTGTTTTTGTAGGTCAGCGGAGATGCCTCTGTGGACAGCCTACCCTGGAGTCTCTGACCCAGCTCCTACAGTGCTGCCCTCAACCTAACAGATCGTAAAATGAACCTAGAGTCATCAACACTACTGCTGATCTTGCTGCACCCTCACTTATTCTGACAGCCCACAAATCATTTCCTCCACTGCCTTTTGTTCATACACAATTGTTTTGTTTTTGTTTTCCAACCTAACAGAGCCACAGTCAAAACTCTGCCTTATTCAAAACAAACCTTTTGTGAGGAAGCTGATGCTAAAGTGTTTCCCATCATTTTCCTTACAGATTTTGACATTTGACAGAGAGGGCAAAAATTAAAAAAAGAAAAGAAAAAAGAAAAAAACCAACTTTGTTACTAGGCAGTAGAACTCTCCACAACTGAATATCCACATTGTTCATGGATCAGCAAACACCCCAGTTTGTCTGTAATTGAAAAAAAACATTTGGCACATTTCTATTAAAAACCTTCCCCTTCATGAATGTTTAAACAAATTAACTCAAACAAGAGGCAGTGATATGCATATCAAAAACAATTCTTAAACCTGAAGTCAACAAAAGCATGGGGCAATTACTGTGCTGGCAAGTATTCTTTCTCAATTTCACACTAACAATTTCTTTAGCATCCTTTCCCCTTTTAAGCAAGGACTTTTGCTATTATCATGGATGCTCCTAGAGGGCTGGTCATTGCTATAGCATTCTTCATTTTCTAAAAGCTAAGGGTGACTTTGCATGAACATTGCAAATTAAGCTGGGACATTCTGTTCCACTATTAGTCTAAGGCTCTCTTACTGGTAATTAATGGTGTTCCATAGATGCCTATTAGAGGATTCATCTGAAGCATACATCCAGTGAGATCAGCTTGACTTGCGTAATCAGTGTTATTCAGCCTAGGTATATGAAAAGAAAGATTCTAGTGTAAGTTCTGCATCCAGCTAAGTCTGTGGCTTTGAACAAATTGCTTTAGTCTCCTCATCTGTAAAATGGAGCCGGATGGCATCTAAATTCAATAATTCTAAGAAGCAGTCAGATCTTTTGTTTTTATCCCCACTAACTTGGCATGAGTGGATGTGATGTAAAAGACTCAGGAGTCACACATCAAAACAAAATATGTGTGCCAGGTATAGGATTTCCTCAGACACTCTATTGATAGAAGAAATCTACATATTCTCAGTTTCAGGGCATGGACATTCTCTGGGATTACAGTTACAGCATTTGCAGTGGTATTTTATTTAAAAACCAGGAGAGATTTGGATAGGCTTTTATTCCTCCTCTCCCCTGAGCTTGAGATTCTGGAGAAAGCATCTTACTACACTGCTCATTTGTCTGGAACCTCCATATTCAAGAAATGTATGTTGAGGTCACTGTCCTTTGGTGGGGCTCATCAAATACAGTTTAGATAAAGAAAAATGAAAGATAAAAAAATGAAAAAAGGAAGGAAAGGAAAGAAAGATGGAAATAAGTTTGGAAAGAATGATAGAAAGAAAGGGAAAACAATTCCTCACCTCTAGGACTTTGGGAAGGGTGTATACATTTTTAGTTTATATAACCAAACTACAATTACAACAAAAGTTATCTTCACCCTATAAGTAGAATAAAATAATTTTTAACACCCTCTAACTTTCCTCCTCTTTTTCTCCTCCTTGTGCTGATTTCCTATTAGTTATGATTTTGTCTTATTAATTAAAATTATTTCCTCCTGAAAACATTCTTACTATGTAGGAGAGAGATTTCTGATTCATTTTGATTTGCCAAATAGTCCTTAGAGATTGCTAATAGACAGATGAGGAAATGGAAGTACATAGTATTTACCAGAGTCAGGACTCATGTCCTCTCTCCCCACACATAGACCATTACCTCACCCCACAGCACTGGACCACCTTCCCATCTTTGAATGCTTGTTGTTGCCTGTAAAATGTAAGGAAATATCATGTCATAGGGTATGTTCAAGAGAATGAATGATGTTCAGGTGAAAGGAGGAACTAATCAATCTTTTGTTAGCATTGAATCAGAGGCAAACAATGAGAGTCATAAAATTTGGAGCAAAGGCAAAATAATGGAGAACAGATATGACATAAACATTTTAAACATTTTAAGCATGAAATGAACTATAGGGATTTTTCCTTACATTTATCACAAACTCAATGCCTTTAAGATTAGCTGACTACAGAAACTTGTATTAATGCAGAGAATTTTGGATGAAGTCCTGTCTCTAGAAAATTCCATTTCTGCTCTGATATCTCCCTCTCTCTCTCCCTTTATCCCTCTTCCGCGTACTGTACAAAGCATACAATTTCAGAGAGAACAATTACCCCAACTACTTTGATTTCATTAAATTCATGACAGTGGAAAGCAAATTCTCATACTGTTAACTTTTAAAAGTTACAAAAACTGATTTTGTATTGTTTCTCTTCATTTCTGCTTGATTACCCCCTCCCAGAGATAAATATTATAAATAAATACAGATTTAATCTCCAGGATTCACTACCAAAGAGAAATGTGTAGTCTGGGCGAATGGAAGAAAAGATAGACATAAAAAAAAGATCTTTCTGCTGATCGGAACTTTCATTTCCAAGCAGAAATAATTACAGTGATGGTCAGTGGGGAGATTTGAGCAATTTACAGTGGTATAACAGCCGTTCCTATAAACACAGTTTTATATTCAGGGCAAGGCATAGAACTCTAGGTCCTGAAGCATTGCCTATAATCTTTATTTCATTTTTAGATGTTACGCTGTAATAAAATGTAAAAAGGGAATACATAAAAAGTTATAGGGGTGGGAAAAACATGGTTTGAAGTTGTATGGCATTTCTTGACAGGGCATGTTCCTAAGGATATGAAGAGAATAACAAATGTCATTTGAAATAAGTACACTAGAGATCTGAAACTAGATTGAAAACCCAAGTCAATTTTCCTGAGTGTCATTTGATTAGCTTTCGTATATAGAATGGAGGTTTAAACAATGCTGGGATTCTGAGTGCAGAGGTGCTTGGGAACACAGTGAGAAATGGGTTCCCCCCACCAATTTCATTCCATTGGCTTTACAACATTATCTTTTCACATTCTTCCTGTGTTTTTGCAATAATCCGCAAATGAAGCAATGTCAGAGAAAATGTGATTGATTGTGGTGAAGCACGCACGCATACTCACGTTCAGTAAGTTCTTTTTCTATTCCCTTTCCTGTTTGTCCCAAAGTTGCTCCAGGCAAATAACTGTAGCCTATTGCCGGTTTTTGGTAGGGGGATAGATACAAAGTTTTCAAGCTTGAGGGGTGAATTTTGCACAGGTAACAAACAACTCAATTGTGCCTACTGGCTATTTTCATATAGGAAGAATTACTCCTGTTTTTACCAGGATGTTTATTCTGGTTTACTGCGACAAAATTAGAATGGAGGGTCTAAATATTATCTAATAATAATCACACTTAGGGTTTAATTCTTGTATCATTCCCCAACACTTCTGTTCCCTTTGTTTTGTCTGCACTGAATAGAACAGAAACTTTATGCATTATAATGACCATAGCAGTCTCTAATCCAGGTGTAAACTGGTGATTTTATTATTAATTTAGTAGGGTCTAGCTTCTACAATATATACTCAGAAAGTATTATTCACATTTTTCTGGTTTCCTCCCCAAGAAAATCTACCTCTATTTACAGGTAATCTTTTGCACCCTGAAGTTATTTTTGTATCCTTACCTTTCAGCAATTACATTCCTTTCCTGCTTTCTATAGTTCTTGTACCTTTTGTAAATTTCATTAATTTGTTCTTGTGCCTAGGAATCCTGTTCTGAAGGGACTGCTATTGATTTCCTAATGTCTTAGAATGCACAACTGATGGTGTTTGCCAAATCTCAGTACTTGAGTTCTGGCAATCTAGGGATATAAAATGTAGACAAGAGAGAGGGGATGAAAAGATGATGGAGTAGGATGGCAAAGCAGAAACCTCCTCCTACACACACATCAAAGAAGCAACTACAGCAAATAAAACTAACCCTGAAAATGACCTGAAGATTGCAGTGAAAGGACCAAACTAATGCCATGACAGGCCCCAGAAAGCCTCAGAAATCAGAGGGCCTGAGTTTCAGTTTCCCCGAAACCACCTGAAAGAATAGGAAAATTTTAAGTAGGCTCTGACCCTTGGCCTGAGTCATAAAAACCGGCCTGAACACAATGACACAATAGCTTGCAAACCCGTGCCTAGGTAATCCTCCCCAAAACTGATAGATTGTGAAGATAAAGCCCTGTGAGACCCTAATTGAAATATTTTTGCTATTGAATCATCAGCAGACCTCCCCCTTGCCTCCCCCTGGTTGTGGTCCCTTTTCCTTTAAAAACCTCCTGTGATTTCTGCTCGGGGTCGGACTCTGCTCCTGCGTGAGTCATGAGTCTTGACCCCAGCGCGCTGGTGGAATCAATAAACCTCTTGCTGTTTGCATTAAGACCGGTCTCTTGTGAGTATTTGGGTCGCCGTCCATCCCTGGGCTGAGCAGGGCCTGTTTTCTGGGTCTTACAGCAGAACAGACCACTAACACCTGGTGAGGAAGAGAAAGCTACACAGAAAAAGGTAAAGTGACAGAGTCATGTTGATCAGAACCCCAGCCCTTCCCCCATCTCATCCCACAAGCGGGAGGAAGAGGAACACAGTGGGGAGGTTATAAGTGCTCAGGAACTCTGCACACCTGGCCCTGGAAATCTACTCTGGGAACACAAATCCACATTGCATTAGACTTTGGTGATTAATAGGGCTGGACAACAGGGAGAGTTGGGGCACTCTGGGAGGCTGAGACTCCTGCCACTTGGGAGGATGGATATGCTCTATTGGTCCCACCGAGACATAGAGACAGCAGTTTGAAAGATTTACCAGCAAAAGGAAGGGTGCCAGAAGGGCAGGGGTTGGATGGAGCTTTCTCTGCAAGAGAAAGGGGTGTGGGGATTATACTTCCCTAGATGCTCCTCAGCCCAACTGGTTGGGTGCTCACATAAGCCTGTCCCAAACACTCCAGCCCCTTATTTGTGGCTCAGCCCTGAGGTGCTTCTCTGCACACCCACCTGCCTGGCCTGCTCATTCCAACAGCAGTCAGAGTTTGCTGCCTGATAGGTGGAGGGACACTTGGCTGCCTGGCAGGTGGAGGGAGGCTTTCCCAGCTTTCCTGCCCCTCTCTCAGCCCAACTTGGGAGGCACCTGTGGGAGCCAGCTCAAAACACTCTTACCTCTTTGCTCATGGCCCAGCCTCATGCCCAACTATCCTGTGCATCTACCATACTAACTTCCTTGGCCCAGCAGAGCTGCTATCACTGCAGGGCAAGCAGAGAGTAGCCCCACCCACAATGATCCCAGCAGAAGTACTAGCTACATGGCTCACAAAGGGCCTCTGCTGGCAGAGACCAGCCACTGCCAGCATAGAGGTAGAAAGACAGCTTCACCCATAGCCCACCAACAGCAACTGGAGCTCCATCTCAAAATAGAACCAGGCACGGGTGAGTAAAGAGTCTTGGGCTTCTGGACACCACAGGATGCTTTCTTCATAAAGCCATTGTTCTCTAGACCAGAAGGCATAGTGGATCTACCTAATACAAAAGAAGAAACAGAAACCCAAACAAAATTAAGAGGCAAAGAAATACATTACAAACAAAAGAACAGGATAAGACACCAGAAAAATGGCTAAAAGAAACAGAGATCACCAATCTTCTTGATTAATATTTTAAAGTAACATTCATAATCATACTGATCTGCAGAAAAGTATTGATGAAATCAGGGAGGATGTTAAAAAAGAGATAGAAGAACTGAAAAAGAGACAGAGCTGAAGAATACAGTAAATGAAATGAAAAATACAATAGAGGGAATAAATAATAGATTGCTGCAAATAGAGAAGACAATCAATGACACAGAAATTAGAGAACAGGAAAACAATGAAGCTGAAGAACAGAGAAAAAAAGAATCTCTAAAAACAAGAAGATGCTATAAGAGTTGTGTGACAACTCCAAATGAAACAATATTCGCATAATAGGGGTACCAGAAGGAGAAGAGAGAGACAAAGGAGTAGAAAGTCTCTTTGAATAATAATTTTCGAATAATTTTCCTTCACCAATCTGGTGAAGGAAACAGACATCCAGGTCCTAGAAGCATAGAGAGCCCTTACAAAAAACCACCAAGACATGTAATAATTAAAATGAAAGAGATTAAGGATAAAGAAAGAATATTGGAAGCAGCTAGAGAAAGGCAAAAAAAAAATTACTTCTAATCAAAACATCATCAGGCTATCAGCCAACTCCTCAGCAGAAACTTTACAGGCCAGAAGGGAATGCCGGGAAATTTTTAATGTATTAAAACAGAAGGACCTTCAACCAAGAATCCTCTACCAAGCAAGGTTATCATTCAGAATTGAAGGAGAAATTAAAATTTTCCCAGATAAACGAAAGTTAAAGGAATTCACCAACACTAAATCAACCTTACAGGATATATTCAAGGAACTTCCATAGATGGAAATGTTCTTAAGCCGAAATAGTTTTCACCAGTGAAAATAAGGCCACAGTAAAGGTAGCAGACCAATTACTTACCAAGTAACTATGAAGCTAAAACAAAAGTAGTAAAAACAACTATACACAAAATCAGTCAAGGGATACACAAAAAGTGCATATTATGATGACTAATACATAGGACGAAGATGAAGAAAAGTACTTTAAGATTGTGTTTAAAATAGAGTGACCATCAACTTAATATATAGACTGTTATATATTTAGGAAACTATCCATGAACCTTAGGGTAACCACAAACCTAAAGCCTGTCATAGATACACAAGAAATTTTAGAAAACAAAATCCAATTACAACACTAAATAAAAACTATCAAACTCGAGGAGAGTATAGAGAGGAAGAAAGGAAATGCAAAAACAACCAGAAAACAATTAATAAAATGGCAATAAGTATATATCTATCAATAATTACCTTAAATGTAAATAGACAGAGTACACCAATCAAAATGCATAGGGTGCAGAACGGAAAGAAAAACATGATCCCTCTACCTGCTGCCTACAAGAAACTCATTTCAGGCCTAAAGATATACATAGACTGAAAGTGAAGGGATAGAAAAAGATATCTCATGCAAATAATAGGGACAACAAAGGAAGAGTAGCAGTACTTATATCAGACAAAATAGACTTCAAGACAAAGAAAGTAACAAGAGACAAAGAAGGACATTACATAATGTAACATGATCAAGTCCAATAAGGGGATAATAGCAATTATAAATATCTATATGCCCTACATAGGAGCAACTAAATATGTAAAACAAACACTAACAGAACTAAAGGAAGAAAGAAACTGTAACTCAATCATATTATGGGACTTTAGCACTCCACTTACATCAAAAGACAGATTACTCAAACATAAAATAAATAAGGAAACAGAGGCACTGAACAAATTCGATTAGATGGACTTAACAGATATAGTCCAAAGATTCCACCCAAAAGCAACAGGATACACATTTTTCTCAAATATACATGGAATGTTCTCCAGAACAGATCATAAAATGGGCCCCAAAAAGAACCTCAATAAATTAAAAAGATTGAAATTGTATCAAGAAACTTTTCAGATCACAACAGTATGAAACTAGAAATAAATTATATGAAGAAAAACACCCACAAATACATGAAGGCTAAAGAATATGCTCCCAAATAATTAATTGATCAAGGAAAAAAATAAAAATAGAAATCAAGCGATGCTGGAGACAAATTAAAACAAATTGAATAGTACAAAATTTGTGGGATGCTGCAAAAGCTGTTCTAAGAGGGAAGTACATAACAATACATGTCAACCTGAAGAAACAAGAACAATCTCAAAGAAACAGTCCAAACTCAGAAATAGAAATTAGAAAAAGAAGAACAAATGAAACTCAAAGTTAGTAGAAGAAGGGACATAATAAAGATCAGAGCAGAAATAAATAAAATGGAGAAGAATAAAACAATAGAAAAAATTAGTGAAACCAAGAGCTGGTTCTTTAACATAAACAAAATTGACCACTAGCCAGACTTATCAAGAAAAAAGAGAAAAGACACAAATAAAATCAGAATTGAAAAATTAATAGTTACAATTGACACCACAGAAATACAAAGAATTATTAGAGAATTCTTTAAAATTATATGCCAATAAATTGGACAACTTAGAAGAAACTGAAAAATTCCTAGAGAAGTGTAACCTTCCAAGACTGACTCAGGAAGAAGCAGAAAACTTGAACAGACCAATTACCAGTAACCAAATTGAACTGGTAATCAAAAACACCCAACAAAAAAAAGTCCAGGACTATATGGCTTCACATTTGATTTCTACCAAAAGTAAACTCAAAATGGATTAAAGATCAAAACATATGACATAAAATCATAAAACTCTTAGAAAAAAACATAGGAAAAATCTTTTTACGCAACAGTAAGCAATTTTTTGTGGACACATCTCTTTGTGCAAGTGAAACAAAATAAAAAATGAAAAAGTTAGGACTACATCAAACTACAAATTTTCTGTACAGCAAAGGACACCATCAACAGAACAAAAAAGCAACCTATTGTGCAGGAGAATATATTTTAAATGATTTATCTGATAAGGGTTTAACTTCCAAAATATATAAAGAACTCATAAGACACAACACCCAAATAACAAATAACTCAATTGAAAAATAGGCTGAGGACCTGAACAGACATTTTTCCATGAAAGATGCTCCGCCTCACTAATGATCAGGGAAATGCAAATCAAAACCACAATGAGATAGAACCTCATGCCATTTAAAATGGCCTCTATCTAAAAGACGAGAAAGAACAAGTGATGGCAAGGATGTAGAGTAAAAGAACCCTCCTACACTGTTGGTAGGAATGTAAATTGGTGCAACCACTGTGAAAAGCAGTATGGAAGTTTCCTGTATCTATTATAAAGGAGCCATGAAAAATACAATGAGGAAAAAATAGTCTCTTCAATAACTGGTGTTGGGAAAACTGGACAGCTACATGCCAGAGAATGAAACCAGATTACTGAATAACTCCATACACAAAAATAAACTAAAAATGGATTAAAGACTGAAATGTAAGACATAAAACCATAAAAACCTTGAAGAAAACACAGGAAAAATATTTTGAACATAACCATGAGCATTTTTTTTGCAAAAATTAAAAATAGAAAAACCGTATGACCCAACCCAAAAATTCCTCTTCTAAGAATTTACCTGAAGAAAACTAAATTAAAAAAGGTATACACATCCCTGTGTTTATCACTGCATTATTTACAATAGTCAAGATTTGGAAGCAACCAAAGTGTCCATCAATAGACGAATAGATATAGAAGAGGTGGTATATATATAATGGAATATTATTCAGCCATAAAAAAGAAAGAAATCCTGCCATTTGCAACAAAATGGAAGGACCTAGAGGGTATTGAGCTAAGTGAAATAAGCCAAGCAGTGAAAGATGAATACTATATAATTTCACTTATTTGTGGATATAAAAACAAAACAAAACAAGCAAAATAACAGTAGTCTTATAGACACTGAGAAGTTGATGGTGGTTACCATGAGGGAGAGGTTGGGGTGGGACGGTGAAGATGGAGAGAGGGATAGAGGGGCACAAAAATTCTCAATCATAATGTAAGTTGGTCACAAGGATGGTAGTACAGCATGGAGAATATGGCCGATGATTTTGTAACATCTTCCTATATTGACATATAATAACTACATTAGTTGGGTGAGGATTTAATAATGTGGGAAACTGGTGAACCACTGTGTTACATATACTTAAATCTAATATACAATTGTATATCAACTATACTTGAATTAAAAAATAATGTAGAACAACTTTAACAGTTTAATGATACCTTATTTGCTCTCGGTCTTCTATAAGATAGTTCCACTGCCAACAATTATGGATTCAAGATCTTTAGTGGGGCATGATATCTGCTGAAGCATCTGGTTTTAACCCAGTGAATGGCTAGATTTGTTTCTGATACTAAGGAACTTTGACCTCTGTTCTAGTGTCACTGCCCCCTAAGAAGCATCCAAAAAGCCCGAGGATGTCCTGTGTTTTTCTTAGAAAAACCTAAGTTTTTTATACTGGGTCTGATCTTAGGCACTTCCATGCACGTACTTCCCTCTTTGCACTATGTATGGCAGAGGCTCTTTAACTCTGACTCTTAATAGTACCCTTGACCAAAATGGTATCAACTCACCAACAGTGAATAAACATTTCAAAGAGATGTGGGATGACTATTTTACTCCAATGTATGGAGGTGAAACCATTGATATAACATTAACATAGATGGGTCTATTTGAAAAAGAGTGAATTATGAACTCAAATGCAGCCTTTGTGGGGAGGGTGGATTTCTGAGTCTAAAGTGGCAAATTGAAGAAAGTGAATAATAGAGTATTTGGATTATCCTGGAGGAAAAACTCCATAACATAATAATTTATTTGATGAATTTGGCTACTTCTACTGAGTAGATTTCAAAATAATCTTTCAATTTTCTATTTTATTTTGATTTTGTACAAAACCAAAAAATAATGAGAGGGCATTTATCCAGCTTTCCAGTAAAGTTGCCGTGAATATTCTTCATAATTTGCATACCTGCCTTGTTTATGCAGACCATGCAATAATTCCAAATCAAACCCCCAAGATACCAAAATCAAAAGTCCACACTGCTTGCTTTAGGGATGCTTGAGTCTGTTGACATATCCTTTAAATACAACATCTGCATTTCCTTGTTTTCTTCCTTGGGATGCCTGAATTTCATTTTATCAATTCAATTCCTAGATTAATCTCTCTACTACCATCATCAGATTATACTTCATGACTCCTTGGGGAAAAAATAAACATATTTGTAAACATACATACACACAGTGCTCCAAGATTTACCAATACAATTTCAGACAAGGAAGATTTCTCAAAGAATATCAGTGTCAGACTATTTTCCCTAAACTACCCTTCAGTTGACATCTCTCAGTCTGTTGTCCAATACAGATTGTAAAACTCTGGGGAAGTGAATGTTGAGGTCAAGAGATTTCTGGAGTTTGGTTAAGCTATAGATAAACTATTCATAGATTATCTGGAGCCTATAGACAATCCTTTTTGCTTTTATAATTTTATTTATAACCTTCACTCTCACCCTAGAGAAGATAAGAAAGATAAGAATTATTAAGGATTTCTTCACCTTTTGGCAACAATCCTGAATTGTTCTTCTGGAGTGCCCTTCCGCTGCGCTGGCCCCTGACCCATTACCTGAGAGGGTGCAGCAAAACCAGTATCAGAGATGGTCTTAGATGGCAGTTTGGAAGGGGAAATGACACATCTAATAACCAAAAGGAATGGCTAGTAATTAGCTGAAATGACAACAATTAACAGAAATGACAAGTCTAATAAATTTTCACTTAAGTGTTGTCATATGGCACTTAGGGTTTTTAGCTTTCCGTTTTTAAATATTAATCTCAATGGAGTTTACTTTAGATGAAAGGTCATATCAAATATGGAGATGGAAGTAATTCTATACACACACTCCATCAAATTCTGTTTCGTCAATGTCATTTATGCTATGAACAGTAGAAAATGGATTAAGACCTTGTACGTTTTCCCTAAAAATATATTCCTTTTGTGTATACCTCATTTATGCAGCTCAAAAACATTCAGACACAGAGATCAGAGAGAAAGTATTGTTTTTAATTTTCTTTGATATCTTCAAAGATAAGAAGATCTCACCCCTCCCCTCTTTCCCCCTCTTCAGCAACAGACAAAGAAGGTTAAATCTTATTAGCATGTCCTATATAGCTAGTTGTAACCTAAGTGACCTGTCATGGCACTAAATGCCTACTAGAACTTTCTCTGTACTTGCAAGATGGAAATTTTATGCATCAATGCTTTTATGCATGCATCTGATTTGGGAAGTTCACTGCTTTATGGATATGAACATTGTGATCATGTAAATTGATCTACATAATGGGATTTTGTGTGTGTGCGTGCATATATCTATATGGATATGGATGTATGCAAGTGTATTCTAAAAGGAAATATAATACATGAAATGTTAACTTTAATGATATGAAATGCATTAAATTCAAACTACCTTGCATGTGTATGCAGATGCATTATGTCTCTATCATTGTGCTCTGCAGGGATTTAAGGCAGAAAAAAAATTCATCATATACTCTGACGTGCCATGCTAAATGAGAGTGCAACATGGCACAATTCTAGGCAATAAATAAGATCCAAGGAAACCAAGACTTATGAAGCTTTTAAGGACAGCCCTTAGCAAAACTATGATAAAAATGAAATTTTATTCAGGGACATACAGCCTCTCCTTTTGTATCTAACCTATCATGTACTGGAAACCAAGACTTTTATATTGCAGAGTTCTGATAATCAAAAGGTACATTAAGTTCTCAACTTTCTTCCAACCAAAATTCATTCACCGTTGTCTCATTACTTCGAAGTCTAATAGACTTTTTAGTGAGATAAACTAAATGAGCTAACATATTAATTCCTTACAGACTTACTTTTCTCAGACAACATAATGCTTCTACCCAGGTCCTAATGCAAATTATCTTTAATGAAGCTTGTTTTGGTAACCCTAATCCTTGAAATTAATTTCATGTCCATGATATATGATACCTCAAGAGTTGAATTATATTTATATGTATATTTATCACCTCCAAAACAGTGTCTTGCACGCTTCTAAGTGGTTTCAAGCAACCTGGTTGATCATTTTCAAAACTGGAATCAAATTGCCTTCCTTCCTATTTTTCATCATTGACACTGAGTGGATATTCGATTCATGTTTAGTAATGATGCTGATGCAATGGATATTGATAATTACCAAATAGGGTTCTATAGATTCATTGGAACTACCTGCTTACTTACCATAGAAAGAAAAAATCATTCAGCGCACAGGACAATATAAATTAAAGCAAGAATAAGTAGGCCAGTGTTCCTGTTCCAGACTTTTTAATTACCCAGATAGCACCAGAACTATAAAATCAGTAATTTTGTGGATTCAGTCTTAGAAATCTTATTGTCATTTGATCAAGAATGATTTTATGCATCCCATCAGTTTGTTCATTTGGCAAATATTTATTTCATATCTATTAACTATGGAGAAGCCAAAGACAAATAAGAATAGGTGTTTGTCTTCAATTTTCTTTCCTAAGCAATATAGAGTATTAGCAATAAAAAATAAAAGGTGCTAAATACAATGCTATAGTTGTTTTTGGTTTGTGACAGTGAACTAATAATTATATAAACAATATTTGAAGCTCAAACTGTATTTAGGGCAGTTCTGGTGTTTTGGATTTGATACCCCCCCCACACACACACACACAAGTTATTGTCCATCTAGAACCTCAGACTATGTGAGCCCTAAATCCACTGACCATTGTCCTAATAAAAAGCTAATGTAAAGGCACACAGAAAAGAAGACCATGTGAAGAGGCAGGTAGAGATCGGAGTGATGAAGCCAAGGAACACTAAGGATGGTCACAAGACAAAAGAAGTTAAGAGGCAAGGAAGAAATCTTCCTTAGAGGGAGCATGTCCCTGTTGACACCTTAGCTTTGGAATTCTAGCCTCCAGACCTGGGAGGGAATAAATTTTTATTGTCCAAAGTTATCCATTTGTGGTAATAATTATGGCAGCCCTGGGGAATCAATACAGTTGATATGTTTGTTTTAAATAGATTAAGATTGCATCCTCCTGCCCACCAAATATCTAGCTCAGTGATGTGGGTTTGGTAGTGTTTTAGTTTAAGCCTTTTCTTTATGAATTTAATAAACATATTTATCAAGAAATATATATGTGAAATTAACTTGTTATAAATACTATTAATTTTCTTATTTAGAAATGTTTAGATGTTAAGCATATCTATTAGTCAGCAGAGTAGTTTATATTGCAGTAACAAAAATCTCAGTTTTGGAAAAAAAGTTATTTGTTGCTAATGATATATATCCATTCTGTAATAACAGAATACTCTTCTCTGATTTATCTTCACTCTGTAATCCTGTCTAAAAGGGAGAAAATTCTGGATAGTCTAGGATAGCCATTCAAATATCTTCCTTCACTGACAACCTGCTGTAAATAACTATAGAAACATTATTATTCAATTAGCAAGAGACAATGAAGAGCAATCCCACCATGGGCTGGAGGGTAGAGCATGACCACAACATGCCCAGGGTATTCTCAGATTTTCGAGACTATCTTTTTTATACTTCACCATGCTTCAGTACTACAGGACAGTGTGGTACTTAAATTTTGTTTGTTGATTCATTGATACATTGTATTTGTCAAGCTGACTAATCAAGAAGCATAATTTAAATCTCTGAATGAGTGGGTTTCTATTTTGCATTTGGTTTTGTTATTCTACCTGCCTTTATACTGAATTATATTTGGTAATATATTGCTATAATGAGAAATGTCAACAGGATATCATCAAGAAATATGATATATAGTGTAATAAACCTGGTATTTTCCATTTTTTGCATTTATTCACATTTAGAATTTTTGCAATTAGTAGTATTTAAAGAAAAGATGAGAAAATTATATACATTTCTAAAAACAGAAACAATATGATTATGAAGATACATGAGAAAATTACATAAAGTGAATTCCTGTAGCTGAGAAAAAGCAAAAAGGTGATTCAATGGCCTTCTTTAATTTATGACTGCTTATGAACAACGTTGAGCTGAAGAAGATGCTGTCTAGTGTTTTTGTTTTTAATTATTCTGTTTTGTTTTGTTTTTAACTATAACAGAGAATGGAGAAATGTCTTTAAATGAGGGCTTCCAAATAGAATCAAAGATGGCCATCCAGGTGAAGGTCCTAATAAGAGAGCTGCAGACCATCACAACTAGAGCTGCTCAGAGACGGGGAAATCTGGATGACAAGAATGCCACCACTCTCTTGGCTGAAACTCAATACCTTCATTTACTGACTTGCATACCAGAGCCACCACTGGCTAGTGATCATTCACTAAGACACACCGTGTTTTTCCTCCCACCAAGTCATGTTCCATCAGAAAAGTTGATTGATTATCAACTCAGTCTAACTAGATGGGCATCTATCCCTAAATTCACATCAAATTCTGGTTTTTGTTTGGCCAAAGTATTTCCAGGTAAGTTGGTATCTAGTAAATAAAAGCAACACTTTTAAGTTTAAAGTATGACAACTTTCAGGAAAAAAAATTGTTAAATTGGGACTTGAAGACTTCAAAGAAATAAAAATATAATAGAAGAATAGTAAACAGAGATAGGCAGATTTTCTGTCTATTTCCTTCTCACATGATACCACAACGGACATCTTTGTATGTTTACATAATATCCCGCCTTTGATTCTCCTTATGGAAAATTATTTGAGGACCTCACATACTTCCAACACAGTAAGAAAGAGTGGAGAACACTTTTTATCTTGATTTTTACTGTTCTGCAATGAATTGTCAAAACATCTGAGATCTAAAACATTTGTGACCACACAAATCGCATATTGACTCATTTAGCTGTGGTCCTGACTTAAGAATGGGATATATAACTATCTCCCTCCCTCCCTCCCTTCTTCCTCTCTTCCTCCCTTCCTTCCTTCCTTCCGTCCTTCCTTCCCTCCTTCTTTGTTTAGTGGAACTTGGACCAGGAAACCTTATAGCTTTGAAAACTGGGTCTGGTAGGGCAAAGCACGAGTAAATCTCTTCAGGCTTCTATGAATACTTCTGTGAGGGCAGGTACATTTCACTAATACTTGTTTCTGAGGTATTGCCCTCTCTCTACTTGAATAAAGAACAATGTAATTTTAAATATGAAGTAAGAGGCAAGCTATTGTTTGGTCACTATCAAAATGACACACACATTTATGAAGGTATCAGGAGAAAGTGGGATGGTGAGGCAGGGTTAGAGGTCAAGTCTCTGGAAACAACTCTTTTCTATGTCATTTACTGCTAAAATGATGTTTGTCAGGTCATTACAATTCCCTGGGGTTCAGTTTCCACCTTTTTCAATGGTTACATGTAATGAAACTGCTATTAAAATAGCTGAATATCACTTCCAGGATATTTTATCATCTTCACTCATTCCTGTATCAGGGAATAGGGGCCAGGGACAATATATTAAACATATTTAGAATTATATTTAGCAAATATATTAGACCAAAATTTTTCACTTGTCTTCTGTACTGTGAATTTATCCATTTAGATGCATACATAGATGCAGACTCTACACTCCCATGCAACTCCTGACACTTTACTTCAGGTGAGTAAAAATACCATTGTTCGCATTAGATTTTATGATCAATATGGTAAAGGCATATATTTCTAGAGGTATAAATTCAACAAATTCTGAATGTCCTGTTTAACTTAAGACAAATTCTATCTATAAATATTAGTTACCTGCTTTTCTAGGTTGAAGGGAATTAAAATCAGAAAATGGTAAGGAAGTTTTTAGAAATACTGAATGAGATATAACTAACCTCAATCCAGGAAAAAAAGAGTGTGGTGGGGGTGAATCTTTTAAAAAATGTGGCCAGAGAGGATTGTGAATTTTCATAAAGTACAATTTTGTGAATTTATTTATTAATATAAATAGATTTTATACTATGTCTAAAGCATGTGCAATCCATGATGAGATAGTAATAAAACATAATCCTTTACCCAAAGAAATCAATTCAGAGATAAACCTGCACACAAGTGCAGTGATGTATTTGGGGATGTGTTAAGCATGGACATAATTTGGGGACTGCTGATGCAATCAGATTTGAAGGTTCCTAATACAAACACAGGTTTTATGCTATGGGCCATTTTTATAATCAGGGCCAACAATGGGTCTTACCTGGCTGCGGCAGTAAGAAAGTCAAGGATGTATAGGTAATAGGAGAGGAGGTGCCAGAGTTTCACTGGTCTTAGAAACAAGGACTACTCAAACATGACATGTAGGCTCAATACTAGCAGAAAAGGGGCAGGCGAAGCAAGGGTCTGTGCAAGACTTCTCAGAGGTCGTTGCTCACTCTTGTGGACAAACAAATGATGGGGAGGTGAAGGGATGGCAATTGGGTGTAGTTCCTTTAAGCGAAAGGTTTCCAAGGGCTTTTCTCTGAGCATCGGTGAGCAGAACTGTTGTTTGCAGAGATCCTGGTTCTGTAAGCGAAGAACCCATGTTTAATGGTCATGTGGAGGAAAGGCACAGTATTATGACAGCTATGCAAGTATTTGGTGCCCAGTTAATCTAGTAAGGTTTTTAGAAGCACGGCCTCTACTGTGGCATCATTGTCCATCATCCTAAAAACTGAGAATGATAGTTGAAACTTAAATTCATGAGCATGTGAAGAGAACTTTCTCAAAATGGAAAAAGGCAGGTACATGTATGAAAAGTCTTATTTTGTTTCAGATATCTACTTACTTGACACTGTTAAAGGGATAAAGCTTATAGCATATGAGATTATCTAAAAGATAAGAAATAAATCAAGAAAATATGAGCAATGGGTCAATTTGTCCTAACTTCTCTAACTTTTCCATGGTACAAAGATCATAAGCAGTTCCAATAAAAAGTAATTTAATGGACGATCAGTAATTGGAAAGGAGGTGCCATAGCTGAATGGAAGCCCACCAGAAAGTGTGGATTCAGTATTTAAAAACTGTTCTTTAGCACATAGAGTGTAGGATTTGGGTTTATTAAAAATGAAGAAGAAAGAAAATAAAGCCTCTTTCAATAGAACCATAGATTTTATAATATTATTACTAAAATAGATGGTATAGCTCAGACCCTTTAGAATCCATGTTCAGTGAGTGTCTCAAGGTAGAAAGGATTGATAATAATGCATAAAGAAAATATCTGTGAGAAAAATATCTGCTAATTTGGGATGAAGAGAAAATCAGTGGCTGTCATGGTTGTGAGTCACTGTACACTCTGGAAAGAATGGTTTCAATAGGAAGGAGATTTTTCATTTGTTTTCTTGCTTTTTGCTTGTATGCATACATACACATAAATTTGCATGCAAATTTATGGCATAAAATCCTAGATGATTCCATGCTTTTTCAGAACGTTCACTATTGAGTTAGTCTGGAACCAGTCTTAATTCCTATGATGATGTATCCTAGACATTATGAGGCCAATAAAAATCTAACATTTAGCTAGTCAAATAAATCATTTTTTATATTAATTTAGAACCCTAGAAGGATCACACTCTAGATAACGGAGATACAGGTAACTTAAGGTTTCTTAATTAGAATATGCTTAACAAATCCTCTACTACTGGCCTTTGTTAGGTTTCCCACAATCTTTTCACTTACATCTGAGACATGAGTGACTGATCCTTTCTATTCAGCCAATTTCCCACAAAAAAAGTATGGAAAGTGCTATTTTGGTTTGCTTCTGTTTGTTTGCTCTTAAAAAATGTTGTTTACTTCATAAGAGCCACTGTGTGTTCAAGCTCAAATAGAATAACACCAGGCTGTCCTGAGGTACAGAAGCTGAGTGGCAGACTGCCTCCTTCACCAACTGAATCACTTACTCTAAGCACAAGTGATTCAATTTTGTGCCTCAGCAAAACTGCAGATTACTACATGCTATAGACCAGTGGGTTTCAACCCTGGCTGCAAATTAGAATTCCATAGGGAGGTACTTTTAAATACCCATGTTTAGGCCCCCACCTGTGATATGAAACTAGTTGCTTTCAAGTTGTGTCCCTCACGTGTGTGTGCATATGTGTGCTTGTTGGTGTGTGTGTATACATGTGGACATCTGTGAGCATCTGGTATATGAATGCAGGTGTGTGGACATATGTATATGTGGATGTATATGTGGATGGGGCAGGATGCTCGGCATCCCAGGTGATCCTAATATGCATGAGAAAATCAGGGTTGATTATCACAGTCAGATATGCATACATCTTTATAGATATTTATCAAATATAAGACTTGAGACTATTAAACTTACTAATAAGGGATGTATTGTAAGTTAAGAGTTGAAGAATGTGTAGATAATAGTCTCTAAGAAAATAGTTTTATTATATTTATTCTTTAGTGAATAAGTGAGATCTTTATTTCTATACAGAGACAGATCAAGTGTGACTTGAAACAAGGCCAAAATTTTTCTTAAAATGCTCACCTGTGTCCATCCTAATAACATGGAGACATGAATAATCAGCATCGCCAAGTTTTATACCAGATATCGTGTGACAAATAATTTTATCCTGAACGTTTTTCAAAGTTGAATTACAAATCATCTGCCTTACTCTGAAAATATTTCAGTAATATATCCAAAAGCACTTACAGAACACTTATATGTTACTACATATTTATCTTGTGGTTATACTTGCACACACAGCATATGTGCAAAGCTTTGATAAAGTTTTGTTTTTCTCACCAAACTGCTGAGTGGAAATCCTTACCCAGATGGCAGTAAAGAGAATCAGCCCAGGGTAAATTTGGGTATCTGGTCTTCTAGGATCTTCTAACTCTTCCTGTGTCCTACACAGCTTCTGTTTTCTGAAAGGTTTCCTTGGGCAGCTAGTACCTTGCTTCAACATCATCACCTCTCATGAGTTACTAGCAGTTTCAGCTTCCAGAACCACATTGTGCACCTCAGAATGACTCCTTAATTTGTTTGTCTAAGGACAGTTTCTCTATCTAACCCCAGAGTCCTTCTGTGGCTGTTCTCTATTACTTCTGGTATTTTCTGCTGTCTAAGACCATGAGGGAAATTGCTTTTGTTGGAGAGAATCCTGCATTAAATCCTCAGTTCCACCCCAGAGGAACATGATTCCTCCCATGGAACACACCACATTGTATGTAGATATGCAAACACAATTTTATATTACTCTGGGAGCAGTGCAGTGGCATTCCACTTGCCCACAGTGGAGACTACAAAGGTTCCAGTTTCCCTTGGAAGTCTAAGAACCCATTTTAAGATCACCAAGTAATTGACCAGTCATTTTAATATTTAGAAGCATTATTGCCACATCACCAGGTAAGCAAAGGAATAACAGGTCTCTACATAGTAAATATTTTGCAAATTACCCCTTGGGTTACTTTGCTTTGAATACAAATGATCTTGAACATGCTGACTTCGTTTAGTAGGAAAGTCACCTCCACCTCTACACCTCTATCACCATCCCTCCAAAAGAGCAGATTTGAAACAGAATGCAGGCTGCCAGACGGCCACTTCCATTCCTGTCTCCTCAGGCCACAGGTACAATGTATCTATATAAGGAGTTCACATGTTTATAGAAACTCTTCAAAACACCCAATCAATCACTCCTTCCTAGCCAACACTTTTCCTAGCGAAGTATGTGCCCCTGACCTAGTAGAAACTAGATGTAACTTCTTTCTTTCAGGAGCTCAGGGTTTAATGGGCCAAACACAACAATGGCACAGATGAGCAATTTCAAGGAGTTGTTATAGCCAGGATCTGCATTACAGAGATTCAGAGGACACGTGTCAGAACACACCTCCTGCCTTTAAAGGCTTTTGTTTGTTTGTTTTTTAACACAAAACATTATAAACAATGACCCACACAGGCTGATACTTCTTTCTAAAGGTCAAAACAAGTGATGAGTCTCCTAACTGAAAAACTGCCAGTAGAAATTTACAAAGTTTTTATCCTCCAAAAAGTCAACTTTAGTAATCCTATGTTCTGTTAACATCTGTGCTATGGTCTGGGAGAGTAAGGGCAGAGACTTTCTGGACATACATGTCATTTTAACTAAACTGATATCCAAGTAAAATTTAGTAAGATGTAGTTCTTTTAAAATGCTTCCCTTTCTCTGTGGTTCTTTGTACATTTCCCACCTTTGCCCCCACTGCCTTCTTATTTCTCACAGATTCTTTTCTAATCAGTTTCCTTGTTTTATACTGAAAACCACAAATGAAAGTTGGGATTAGTGCAGTGTGCTTTAAGACCAAGAAGCTTTATCAGGAAACACAATCCATCCTTCATAGACACCATATCTGTGGAAACAAAACAAAAAAATTATTTCCTGAATCAACACTAACCACAGCATAGTCTGCATGGGGAAAGCAGATACACATTATCACAAAGGCTAAGGAGCATAAAACCACTGAGCCTGCAGTTACAGGGCCATAAAATCCTGTTTTCTATTTGAAAAGCATTTAATGGTGGACATTTTGAATGCCTCATCTCAGAGCAAGCCTAGGTACAAAGGGACTGAATAATTACATCTTGCAAAAGATGGAGAGTCATCAGGTCAAAGAAAGCAGATGGTGTCCCCACCACTCTAATACCCTGAATTCAAGCAAGCTTAGTGAGTTTTGACTATCTCACATTTGATGGAGGAAAAATACATTTCACTGTTAATTGTAAACAGCGCACTTCCATGAACCAAAGTATGAATTCACATCAGCTGATCACTACTTGGTTTGAGGGGATGGGACCAGACTGGCCACCCAGTGTGTGCCATTTCTACTGGTACTAAATAGAGCTTAATGAAATATCGAAAATAGATCACAAAGTTCAGGCTCATTAGAGGTAACATATCACTTCCATGAGGAGAATAGTGGGAGGATATTTAGAATACCTGGGATTCTTCAATGCAGGGGAAAAGGTACCCTAAAATATTATTAAAATTACCACCTGCAATATACATCAAATAAAATAGACAATTCCATATTTAAGTTAGTCAAGCATGTAATGACAGTATACACAAGTTTTTAGATTTTAAAAACGTCTCCCTGTGACAATCCTTCAACCTCTTAGAGCCATTTCTCAATACTCAAAGACTTAGGACTATTATCCAGAGAATTTAGGTTAAAATTCTTGCTCCTTGTGGGGAAAAAAACTAGACATTGATTGAAAGGACACATTGATGAGAGAATATGATGCTTGCTTCTGGATCTTTCACTTAAGATTTCAACTTAAGTGCCTCTGTTCCCTAATATGCAAAGGGAAGAGCAATGCCTGTGTACCTACAGGTTTTCAAAAAATGAGAATTAAATGAGAAAATTAAGTTTTTAGCAAAAGCACAAATCTGCTGTTCTGTGTAAAATGTACTCAGACGTATTTCTAGGCTCCTTTTTTATCTTTCACCTGCTTCCTAGGCAAAGTCGTCCATGTCTGTGGTTTCAGCCACCACAAATATACTGATAAGTCCTCAGGCTTTTTCTAATACTTCTTCTTACGTGCAAATACCAGACCCCTTAGAGTTTCAAGGGATCTCAGCATGCTCAACCCTCCATGTGCCCAGTTCTCTAAGCTGCCAGGCTTCTGCAGCTCCTACTCCTGGTAGGAGGAAGATGGGGCTGAGGGGGAAAGTTATCATTGTAAAATGCTAAGTGGGTTTTTATTTTATTTTATTTTCATTCACTTCTTTATTATTTTCTAGAGGCAAAGATTTGACATCACCTTTCAAGATAATTTAATTCACGGGAGCTGGAGTTGATAAGGAGACTTTTAGTTACATGAAGGTAAAGCAAACATCTTATTCTCAAATGAAGAATGAAGTGAAATTTGTTCTGCAATGACTGTAAAACAGTGCCTTCATTCTGGGCTGAAATGTATTGCTAAGTATTTGGTTTTTACCTTAAGAAAGTTACTTATTTTCTGGGCCCAGATATTATTGAGGGAAAACCTCAAAACCTGTCTCTCTTGAAAATAAATTGACTCTAGACTACAGCAAGAGGCCAGCAGTGGGGTGGCATCTGGGCAGGGGAACCAGAGAGCAGCCACATTTATCTCAGGCCAACCTATTCCCTAAGGCAGTTCACTGGGCTTGGGAATGAAATGAGGTGACTCTATTTCTTCTCAACACCACCTCACACTCCCTATTTTGAAACTCCTCCTCCTCTTTCCTACCTTTTAACACGGAAGTTTCTACTGTTTTCCAGCTATTTCAGGTATTAAAATTGGTCAGTCCACATGAAAAGCTTCATCTCTTGATTCTGCTTTGAAACCTTTCCCTTTGCTATTGCTGGCTCAAGACTGGCTAGCACCTTTCACTCCCTCACCTTTGTCCTTAACTTTTAGCTCTTCAAGAATTAAGGATAAGGCAAAGGAATGATGGGTAAGAGAAAATGTCCCTTACTTTCCCGGGGATAATTTTATTCCTTTTCTGCTGATGCCTGCTGCTTTTCTGCCTAACGCTGATCTGCCATACATGATGGCCTGTGTGCAGCATGTTTTCATATGCTGCTCATGCTCCTGGGCCCCCTCTGGGCCATGGTAGGGCCGACTGCAGCTTTCCAATCACTCACACTCAACACCCTGTCCAACCTGAATGCCCTACCTGACCTCAGTTCCTACTTGCTTCTTGCAACTTGGGAGTCTTCAGGCAGAGGGCAGCTCTGTTGAATGGGCTTCAGGCAAGATTCTTCAGCTCTGCTTCTGCAGTGTTCTACAAATGTTGCACCTCTCCCCTCGTCACAGTACCTACATCCATAGCCTTGGCAGAATGAAGACAGGGGTACATATGCATTGTAGTAGTGTCAATTGTGCTGACTTTTAATAAACTCTGAAGAAGCTCTATCCTCAATTATTAGTGGCTTTTAGATTGTGTATTTCTGAGTCCATTTTTGTTTTCAGGTGCATAAAATACTTATACCTCACATCACCTCCTTGGAGTCTGTACTCTTAACACCTCTTGCCTCCTCTGCAATTAAATTTCCATAAAGCAGCCAGGGAAAGCCCCTTAAATTAAACTGTAATGCCTACAAAGTCAGGGGGCCCTGCCACCTCTCTGAGGAATGCCACTTTAGGTATTTTTCTCTCCTTATTCTCTTTTTTTTTTTTTTTTTTGATTCTGTGCAGTGTGCTTTCTTGCCTTAAGCTCTTCCTCCTGGACTAGACTTGACTATTCCCAGTAACATCTGCCACCCTTCTCACCATTTCACCTTAGCCATGCCCTCCAGCTACTGCCAAGGTGGGGGGCTCATAGGCAGCTAGGGATTAGGGACTGGGGCCTGACTTACTCCTATTCATTTATAAGGTTTCAGGCTCAAGGGCATTCTTTAAGATACTCTGTCTTCATGACTAAGTGATTTTGCCCTCTTTGCTCTTTCATAACTCTCATCACACTCGAAATTACTTGCCCACTGATGATATTCTCTATTCAATTATATGGTTCTGGAGGACACAAGTCAATCTCCCAGATGTAGTTTGTTCACTGATACATCCTTAGTACCCAATGCATTTCCCTAAGAGCTACTTATTTATTAAGTAATTGATAAAGGTATGGAGAATGGAAATACTATCATTAATTTTTGTTAGATTTAGAAAATGATTGCTCAGCCCTTCATTTGAATCTGCCCTTGGAGCTATCAGGAACCTTATTAACTCTATCCTTCGCCATCTCTATTGATTTTTCTGTGTATTCGTGGTTTCTATCCATGTTAGAGTTTGTTTGAGATTGCTATTGTATCTTCATTTCTATCTGTACTGGAGAGGTTGGTGAAAATGCTTTTTTTAAAAATCAACAAAAAGTGAGGTTTACATGATTTTAAACAAGATATCTTTGAAGTCAAAAACTTAAATGAAGTAGAACTTTGAGTCCCTAATGTCTCCTATATATCTTGATTTTAATGTTCCCCACAGTGCATTCTTAAGTGCTCTTTCCAAGACAGTTTAAGTGGCCAAACCTGACATCAATCATTGCCTCTAAGAAAAATATTAGATTTTAAGATTTCTTCACATGTTTATTTTTTAATGTTTACTTATAATAAAGTAGCTCCTTTTTCAAATTCCTTTTGACTTAAAACAATGAGATTGTAGAGAACACTGCCCCAAAGCATATTTGTGCAGAAGAAACACTGGCAGGGCTGGACAGCCTTCCACCTGGTTCCCCATCACGATAGGCTTACCCTGTGGACCCCACCCACTGATGTAACTTCCGGCATAGTTAGTGTATCCTTCTACCAACCTGTCAAATTTCTCTGCATTTTACTATTCCTCTGGCAGTATTACTCAGCTAATCTGACTGTTAATGGTAAAAAGCCAAACACTGTTACTGGAGAGACTCTGAGAGGATAAATATATCATCCCCCTTATTTTATACCTCTAAGACCCAAGATCCCCAGGTTAATGTGATTTTCCAATAGTTCATAACTAATCAGGGGAATATGGGTCTCCTCACACCCAAATCCAGTGCACTGCCTACTATAAAACATATTCTTACTGAGTTAAGCATTCTGGAAGTGATCTACTATATTTGTTATCTAACTAAATTGCAGATAAAAATGGAAAGATTTGAACCATTTCAGTATGGATACTCAAATGCCACTAAGCAGTAAATCCAGTTTACCAACCAGAAATGGGAAAAATATACAACTACAGAAAATCTTTTTTATATCATGCAACTGGATAATTTCAGGTACAATTAGACAAAATTTAAAAAATAAAATGCTTCACCCCACTTGAATTTTTTTTTTTTTGGTCTGGTGTGTTCTTGGTTTGATTTAATTTCAAACTACTCAGTTCCCCTGTGCTCACCTGGTCTTCAGAGAGGCCATCAGAATTCAGCATCAGGCTTCTCCCCATCTCCCTTGCAGCTATAACCCGCAAAGGTAATCATTCCCAAATTGTCAGAGAAATCTCTCCTTCCAGAAATGGTGGCTGGGTGTATTTCTCTGAAGTTTTGTGGTGGTGGTCAGCTGCCATCACGAAGGATTAACTGTTCTCCAAATAACAGAAGCATAAATCAAAGTGGGAGCAGAAAAGACAGATTGTCCTCACCAAGTCTATGAAAGAAAGGGAAATGTGTCCTGGAGCTCTTTCATCTTCCCAGCCACACCCACACATGGAGAGTCGGCTGCATTAGCACAGTCATCTTCAAAGGCAAAGGACGACAAAGCAAGAGGGGGGAAAAAAGAAAAAAGTCCTAATGACTAATTGGCAAACCATCTGTCTAAATGTGTTATCTCCCTATGTTACCCTCACAATTTTCCTTTTTAAGTTCTCCCTGATCTAAGGTTGAAGACATTAAAGTTTGTAATATATTCGGTTCTTCTCATCAGCAAAGTTGTCTTAGTGTGTCAGGTCTGGGCAGACCTATAGTCCAAACCCCTAGCTTATCAGTAAAGAAAGCAGAGACCCAAAGATTTAAGAGACTTGTCCAGAATCCTGTACCTCCTTGGAAAGAAAGCTAGCACTAGATATTCCATATCCTGCCACTTTTCTCATTCAGCATTCTTGCTAGGATAATATATTATAACACTTCTTCTTCCCTTTACTTATGCTATTTCATGCTTTTTAGAGTTGCCTTTTCTACCTTCCTAACTTCAGAGCTGG
Source organism: Smutsia gigantea (assembly GCA_032199065.1). NCBI lineage: Eukaryota > Metazoa > Chordata > Mammalia > Pholidota > Manidae > Smutsia > Smutsia gigantea. The sequence continues at coordinate 97,177 of JAVSCE010005755.1, read as the reverse complement.
AGCCTTGGTTTTTATTCTCTTCTATCAAACTCACAGTTCAAACATGCTTTACATCTGTCTTTCACCACTTAAGGTAAGTGAAAACCCTTGGGCCACCTCCCCTGAAGGTACATTCATGTCCAGCCATATATTCTGAGTTGTGGAACAGAAAATTTTTATCCCTGTTAAAGGATTTGGCATCACAGCACAATGGGGGAAGAAATGGGATTTTTTTGACACTCTAGTCTCTGAACTACTAGTATCTACTCCAAGTAACACAAAATGCACACATCACTTCAGCATCCAGGAAACTATATGGGGAATCAGTTAATAATTGTAAAATTGGGAAATTCACTTTCATAAGGTGGTAACCTCCTGGAAAATCCTTCCATTTCAGAACAACATTAACCAGTGTAACACAGAGTATTCCTACTTTTCCAGAGGAGACAGTAAAATGTTTTTCTTCCTTTTTTTTTTTTTTAAATCTGAATAAATGAATCTTCAGTGTCACTGCTGTCTCCATTTCAGGGTCTCTTTACTCTGCCTCAGACCTCCTGGGGACTCAGAAGAGGGAACATCTGTTTTGCTCCCTTTTGCAGAACCTGCTAAATAGGGAAGAAGCTAAATTTTTAATGTTCCCAAAGCTCTGTGTGTGAAACGATGATATTGGGTTGCAATTGAAGAAGAGTTTTAAGACAGGCAATTTTATACCAACTTACATAATGCATGCCAAAGTGTGAGGCTGTTATGGAATCGCATCTGCAATTGTGAGCTGCATAATACAGCAATAGTATTTGAATATTATCAGATTGTAAATGACGGAAATGCGGTATTAAGTGTTTGTGAGGAGTGAATTATGCCCTATTATATCACACAGACCCTGGGAGCAGTGGAAGCAGCCGGTGAATGGCGGGTTTCTCTGATTTATTAACAGTGATTATGCTTATTTTTATGTGAGGCACTATTATCAGTTTTGAGGCTCTACCCTAAGGAGGACACATGCAGTGAGGAAGGATAATGGTAGCCTGCCTCCCCTCTCGTTGCCACAGCACCTGGAACATCCGGCAATATTTGACTTTCTTTGGAAGGAAGTAAGAAACACAGAGAAATATATAAAGAATGAAAACACATCTCTGCAAACCAGCAAGAGAATTTAGGGAAAGCCAGAGATGTGGAAGAAGGGAGGCTCAAGAGGGGCATGATCACAGACTGTCAATACCTTCCAAGTAGCACTATACATGAAGGGTTGAAATTACTTGCAGTCTCAGATGATGGCAGGAGTAGGTGCAATGTCCTGGAGCTAAGGAAGAAGAAGCTGGACCACATAATAAGAAAAGTTTATAGCGGTCGGAATGACAGAGCAGAGAAACAGGTTCTCAAGAGTCATTGCAGACATTCAAGGAGTAGGTTAGGTAAAATGTTAGCAGGACTGTAGACCTACAGAGTGGATACAACAAGTGGGGTTTGGTGCTCCTGTGTCTGGAGACAGTGATTAAATAATAGATGCAAATATTTGCCCCACTGAGTGCAGTTTTGACAATATTCCTACAAAGTCTTTACTCTCATGTGAAGATGTCATATTCAAGAAGCAAAACCTCCAATTAGATTGCCAGCTGGAAAGTTGAAATCAACAAACAAGCATGATGACTTTTCTTCTCCCTACAAACATCCCCATTTCAGACTGAAGCTCATATGGAGAAACTGTATGGACAAAAGTAGACTGATGAGTTAGAGAAGGCTTATTGAAGGAGATGAGTTCTAAAAGACAGGAGATTTAGCATATATTTTACATTATTCACTCATTATTTATGACATGATTATTCAAAAAAGGATTTACATCAATAGCTGAGGATTTAAATAAGGAGAAGGAGGGAAGGTTATTGTTCTAGCTGGGCATGTCTCATGGATTTTTATATTGTCCTGAACTGAATTCAGCGGTAAATAACAACGTCTGTAGCCCAGCAGCTCCTGTCAGGTTGCAGGTTGAAACGCCAGCCTCTGTAGGACTGATGGTTGTTCTCAATCCACTGTTAGAAGGAATCATTATACAAACAAGTGATATGAATGTGAATGTCTCAGAGATGTTTCCACATCAGTGTGTAGGGAGTAACATCTAATTCCTACTCTACAAATTGAAGAGGCCAATGGCACATATACTCCAGCCTCCCCTTCCATCAACAATTCATACAGACATTAGAAAACGAGTGCATAGCCATATTGGAGGGGCACCTCCATTGGATGGGGGAACCATGAAAAGTATCTAAAGTTGGTAAAGCAACCTGATCCAGACTACAGACTGCTGTAAAATACTACAGTGGCTCTAAACATGAGAAGCAGGGTGGGACTGAAGCAATTGCAGAGAAATTAGTTTTGGTGGCACAGTTCAGACCTTTTGTATCTCTCCTTACCCTCAAGTTTTTGGCCAAGCAGTGAACAACAGTGATGCCTGGGCCAGGCAAGCACAATGCATGTGAGCACTTAAGGGTAATGACTTTGGTAGCTGCTGAAGCTCAGAATGAATAGGGAAACCCCACCACTAGAACACCCCGGTCTCTCTTCATTGTGACTCTAACCAGATGTCGATACAAACCACAGTGCTGTGACCTGTCCCATTGCCCATGGAGTGTGTACAAACAGACACACAAGTACCAGGAAGGTAACAGTGGATCCTAAAACAGATAAACACACAACCAAACTAAGCCAAATTTCTGGGGAGAGCTACATCATGAAGGAAAGGCAGGAAGCACAGCAAATTGAAGAACAGATAATTTCAGAAACTGTGAATAGAATAAATGAAATATTCTAGGACATGTTATACATATCCTCCAAGAAACATAACAGAATATTATGAACTGTTTTTAAAAATTCAATTTGAAAATTTGGAAATTGAAAATTTAATCTTGAAGAAAACAAGTGGATAGAAAAGTTGAAGAGTGGACTATTCATATGCTAAAGAATAAAAATTATTTTGCAGCAAGGTGGAATTGAGGGGGTTTCCCCATTCTCATGCAGTATAAGAAAACAAGAACATAAAAGCATATGTGAAGAAATTGGAGGTATGTTCAATAAAAAATTTAAAAAGAGATCACAGGAAAATGGAAGGAAAAAGGTACAGAGACAAAATTTCAAAATTCCTAAGAACTGAAGAGACTTAAAAGTTTCTAGATTGAAAAAGGCAATCAAATGTTAGGTGATTAAAGCAAAACAAATAAAGACTGCTCATAGAAATATCATGGTGAAATTTAAAAGCTCCAGAGATAAAAAGAAGCCCTTAAAAGTGTCTTAAAAGAAAGAATGTAAACAGGATTTCAAACAAACAACCTAGATTGAGTTCGATTCTCAACAGGAACAGTGGATTCAGAAGCCCACTTCCTTCAAGATTCTTAGAGAAAACATGTTGAACACTATTATTAATATTTCTAGCGAAAAATAAAGACATTTTCAAATTTTTTTAGGACATGAATATTTAACATCGTAATTCAAGTCTGAAAGAATTACTAGAGCACACATTCCAGCAAGTAAAATAAATTAATCCTAGAGAAGGAAATGGAATTTAAGAAACAGTAGTGAGCAAAGAAATCAATAAAATGGATTGCTAAGTCTAAACAAGCATTGATTATAAAATATCAACCTGAAACTGAAATAGTATATGATATTGAAGTTAGATAACAGCACAAATCATGCAGCAGAGAGTCATTTGCTGAGGAAAAGTAATTCACAGTTTTCTTTTTCTCTTCCTTTTTTTTTTTTTTTATTCATCGGTTTAAATATGGTCTCATTTCTTCTGTTCTGGGCATGGATGATGGAGAGAGCCTTATCTCTGAAATCCTGTTACAGGTGTCATACCATTTTATTTTTTAGATGTTTCACTTATGCCTCTTTATGTGCCTTATAGCACAAGACAGATTATAAATTCCTCCAAGGAAGTGAATTTATTAATTTATTAATTTATAGATATGATAATTACTATCATTTTGAAGGTGCAAATCAGATAAAGGATATAGTATAGTTTCCTGTGCAGGTTGGTGCGAGAGACACAGTGGAGTCAGTTAGGAAGCAGAGGTGATTATGCCAAATCAAGAATCATACAAAAAAGTCACATTTTTATAAAATAATTTGCATAGTACTAAGGAATGAAGATCCCTTACAAGACAAAACACAGTCACCTATCTCCATGAGCTAGAACAGTTGCCTATCACAGAGACGCACACATAAAGACTTATACCATATGCAAAATCCCAACTACCAGAAAAATGCCCTGGACCTTCAACAGCCCTAAGAGCCCACTAAAAATATCTGACACAGGGTAAATTCATCTTCACACCAGGTAATAAGAAGAAATGAGCACAAGATCAACATTGCAAGGTATATAGGGAAAGGAATACTACCCAAAAGGGTTGCTGAATGTAGATGAAAATGTAGACCAAGTATTTCATCATCCCTGAAGATACTATGTCCAGCTCTGCTTTGAAGCAAATAATAATAATATTATAAATTAAAGATGTCATAGCAGGGCAAGAATAGGAGGTGGATATTAAAAGCTGAAATATCTCAGGAAATAAAAATAATAATCATAGAAATTTAAGCAAAATAGAAAGGAACACAAAATATAATAACATCCATAGAATGTAGAAATGAAAACTTTAAGCAAAAAAACAGAAATAAAGAATTTACAATTACAGAAAGATAGGAAGTAGAGATTTAACTTATATATTTCATAATCCTTAAAGGAAAAATAAAACCCCAAAATTCTTAAAAATCAAATATTGAAATGTGTAACTCAAGAAAACTTTTATTTAATTAAAAAATAATTATTTCTACTTATTAAAAGATATATACCTATTACAGGGAATAAACAGAATAATAAAGTTTGAAAAACATCATAGTAAAGGTACTTAAAAGTAAAGGCACCAAACTACAAAAACAAAAAAACAGAAAAACAAGGAATCCTTAGGGCATTGTGAGAATTAAGGAATTCACTTACAAAAGGGGGGAAAGGAAGCAAGCAAGACTGACCACAACTTCTCCACCATAATTATCAGTGCAAGAAGACGGGGGCACACCTACATATTCCTCAAAAGTGATGTAAGGATTTTACCTGGTTAAATGTCACATCAATTATAACATCAAGAGACAACTAGTTTTTAACATAAAGAACTCAGGAAAGATTTTCTTATGTGAACTTGTTAAGGATTCTACTTAAAGACCAGAGTTCAATAGAGATACAATTACAGACACTACCTCAAAAGCATTGGCAGTGTGCAATGCCTTAATTTAACTGTAGACCTATAACTGAAACAAATGTTAGAACCAAGTGATATTGGCTCCTCTGAAAGAGATGACAGACCACTGTGTCCTAGAAATAGGACTCCCACTGGGAGGGAAGGACATTCAAACTGGTCTGTGCCTGCAGGATAGGTGTCCCATGCAAGGCCCCATGAGAGGGCTTGACTTTCACATCTAAGAGGTATGAATATATTTGCCTGTCATTTCCATGTTAGTCAGCCTACAGCAGCTTAATTATCACTTTCTAAAGCCACCATATAATACTGAAGGTCATTAATATTTGATGAAAAGCTATTGACCAAAATGAAGTGAATCCTTGAATATAACTAATAATTATTAAACCATTACTAACATTTACTGAGCACTTACTGTGTGCCAGACATTCTAAATGCGTTATTTCTATTTTATTCAATCTTCACAACAGATTTACAAGGAAACTAAAACACAATTTGTATTTGTCCATTTCACGTTTTTAAGTAGATGACAGATTTTTATCTTAACTGATCTTAAGGGCCACTCTAAGTTTAATTTGTGATTCAATCTACCCTCTTGATGATGAGTTTTTTTTCAGTATTTTATTTCATCATTATTTAAACGGATTCCATGGAATTTGGAAACAGGTTGCAGAAATCTGTGGTTACACTGACCACACATTACAGCATGTCAGGCCACTGGTGCATGTTTCCAAAATGATTGGTATTTGGCAAAGGATAATCCACATTCAATGGAATAATAATTACTTTGTTCTCTTATTCGGGTATTAAAAATACCAGGCTTTATGAAAGAAAAATGCTCAAAGTACAAGAAATGAGAATGGGCAAGGGTATCTTCCCACCTCTAATTCTAAGGATAGCAGGAGACCGAGGGCTTCTAGGCACAGATTTGGTAATTTTCATGATTCAGTGTAAAAGGTGAAAGTGGGAGCGAGTCATTCATTTCTGATATTTATAATAAGAAAGACATAAGAGAAGATGTGTTGAAACTTTTAGCCCATCCTAGTACTGAATAATGTTTTAATATTGCTCATGCATTTTTTATCTCTTACATAGTTTAGCATCATGCACCTTATGTTAGTATAAAACTGCAACACAATAAGCCTTATATTTGATTGATTTTTTGTACTTCACTCAATATTCAACAAATCTTTATTTTGTACCTTATGCGTATCTAAACATTTTGTGAGAGAGAGTCACTGATTATAGTCTAAAAGAAGGACAAAAATGAGGCAAATCCAACTTAGGTGGACAGAAAAGTACGGCACACAAGAATTTCCCACTGGTGACTTGGTCTTAAGACACTGTCTAAGTTAGTTCTAAGATGTATCAGTTAAATCAAAGAGATTCTAAGACTGACCACGTGTTTGTGAAGTGTGATTAGAGACAATGGGATGAGTATGGGTGTCACATCTCTAGATATTTCAGTGACATCTCTGATTGGAGACCTAGGAATTTGGCAATTTAAGGAAATGGAAAGGGTTCAGTTTTTTAGTCTGATTTTAGCACCCACATGACTTGAAATCAAGTTATTGAGTCTTTCTGAGGATCAGTCATTTCCTCTTTAACAGGATAAGGACGCCCACCTTACCTGGCATTGTGCTATAGGAATTAAATGAGCTAATACCTGTAATCATTCAACACAGCACCCACTGTGATTGTGTAAAGTTTAAGTAGGTCTGTACTTAAAAATAAAAGTCAATAGTGAGATACTAGCTTCTTTCTAAAGGACTAGTGAAGCTGGGGGAAAACCCAGAAATCCTAGCCACCAGGAACATTTGTGATTACAGTGAACATTTAACACAGAATTAACATATGTGATTTTTTGGCCCTACTAAATTAAGTAGTTCTGTACATCCTATTGTATAGATTTGTTCAACCCTAGCTACAAAGACAAGACGTGACATATGTAGTAGTGTCTGATAAACTTCAGGAGTCCCAACACTAGTACACAAATGCTTTTTCTTGCTTCTGATACAGATCTCAGTTCATACATGCAACAACATCTCCTTAGTTTTTTTGTTGCTTCCGGTCAGCTCATGTCTACAGCTGCAGTTACACAAAATAACACATCTCCTATTTTATCCTTTTCCATAATTATAAGTAAATAAAGATGTTTTTCCACTTCTTTTTCCACACATACTATAAAAGACAGAGGGCATTGTGATGACTGTTCAAATAAACCACAGGCTGTGTGTGTTTGTATGTGTGTGTGCATGTGTATGTCTTTGAAAGTGTGTTTGTTGGGGCAAGGGAACACTGAGACAAAAAGGGAGCAAAAATCTCAAGAGTCTATACAACACTGAATCTCAAAGACATTTTTTTCGACACATAAGAGTTCATATACCCTTCATCTTGGGAGAACAAAATTTTGTTTTGGGAGGAATCATTCCAACATTGATATCTACTCTTCAGGCTATATATCCTATTGGTTTAATCAAAAAACTCTTTAGCCAAAAAGGAACAATGGAGTTTATTTTCATTTTCAGTAACCATGGGGAGTATTAGCTCCTGTAGTCCTGGTTTAAGACTCAATTCTCACCCTTTGTCCTTTAGCTAATTGGAGTTGGGAGGAGTACATATGTCTTCCAGGTCTTTGTGACCTAGGCCAGTGATTCCAAAACTTTATTGTGCATAAGAATCAATGTTGAGAGGAATTTCTCAAGATGGCAGTGTGAGTAGGGCAATGGAAATCTCCTCCCAAAACCATATATATTTTGAAAATACAGCAAATACAACTATTCCTAAAAAGAGACCAGAAGATATAGTACAACAACTAGGTTACATATGCATAAGGAAGAACTCAGCATCTCACAAAAAGGGTAAGTTACAAAGCTGTGACCTGGTGGGACACAAACCCTCCCTCCACCCCAGCTCACCGGCGGGAGGAAAAGAATCAGAGTGGGGAGGGAGTGGGAGCACAGGACTGCTAAATAACCAGCCCTAGTAATCTACACTGGGAGCACAGACACACATTGCTTGGTGTACTGGATATTAGAGAAATGGAAAAGTAAAATCCAAGACTGAGACTGTGAGTGGGTCCTCACAGCCAGCTCCCCTGGGACAAAAGAAAAGCGGGTGTTTAAAAATTCTTAAAGGGACAAGGGCTTAACAGCTGGAAAAATTGTCCCAGCACACTCAGCCCAACAGACTGGGAATTTTAAGGAACTTCAGATGCCCTAAACCCCAAGTGACAAAACAACTCTGAAGCCCCTCACAGTGATAAGCAGCCTACCGTTCATTACCCCCCACAGGCACTGCAAGCAAACTGGCTGACACATCATTGCTGCAGACCAGCCGGGGAGCAGCCCCACCCACAGCAACAACACAGAGTATTCTCCCAGTGTGCAGCTAACCGGGACAGACCCAGAGGCTGCCGCCTACACGCAGCTGCCCGGCACAGACAAAGGAAGCCGGCGCAAGGTCTGGAAGGCATGAAGGGGCGCCATTCGCACAGGAGAACACACCGCTTGTCTGGGACCCTGCCAGTGCCCTAGGCTATCCCGAGGGCCACCCTACCCATAGCAGCTGAAAGGATTAGCCCAGAGACTGTTTATTGTGTGTGGTTGGCTGGCATGATCAGCAGAGAAGGGCAAGGTGACCAGCAAGCAGGAGGGGACTCTGTTCCCCCAGCTGAAATATGTGCCACTCACCAGTGATCACTTCTATTGCCATGAAAAGGCAGAAGAATCTGATCAAGTCCAAAATCACTCAGACACAGAGAGAGGGCCTGGTGAGACAGATATAACCAATGTTGCTGAAAAAGAATTCAAAATAAAAGTCATAACCATGCTGATGGAGCGACAGAGAAATGTACAAGAGCTAAAGGATGAAGTCCGGAGGGAGATAACAGAAATTAAACAATCAATAGAAGGTCTTAAGAACAGACTATGCGAGGTGCAGGAGACTGTCAATGGAATAGAAATCAGAGAACAGGAATACAGAGAAGCTGAGACAGAGAGAGATAAAAGGACCTCTAGGAATGAAAGAATATTAAGAGAACTGTGTGACCAATCCAAATGGAACAATATTGGCATAATAGGGGTACCAGAAGAAGAAGAGAGAGAAAAAGGGATAGAAAGTGTCTTTGAAGAAATAATTGCTGAAAACATCCCCAAGCTGGGGAAGGAAATTGTCTCTCAGACTATGGAAGCCCACAGATCTCTCAACACAAGGGACCCAAGGAGGACACCACCAAGACATAAAATAATTAAAAAGGCAAAAATCAAAGAAAAGGACAGGGTATTAAAAGGAGCCAGAGAGAAAAAAAAGATCGCCTACAAAGGAAACCCCATCAGGCTATCATCAGACTTCTCAACAGAAACCATACAGTTCAGAAGAGAATGGCATGATATATTTAATGAAATGAAACAGAAGGGCCTTGAACCAAGAATACTATATCCAGCAAGATTATAATTTAAATTTTAAAGAGGGACTAAACAATTTACAGATAAACAAAAGCTGAGGGAATTTACATCCAACAAACCACCTCTACAGTGTATTTTAAAGGGACTGCTCTAGATGGAAGTACTCTAAGGCTAAATAGATATCACTAGAGAAAATAAAATCACAGCAAAGAAAGCAGACCAACCAAATACCAACTAAAGGCAAAAAGTAAAATCAGTTATCTACAAAAGCAGTCAAGGGAAACACAGAAGAGTACAGAATAAAACACCTAACATATAAAGAGTGAAGGAGGAAGAATAAGAAAGGAGAGAAATAAAGAATCATCAGACTGTGTATCTAATAGCGTAATAAGTGAGTTAAAGTTAGATGGTTAGATAGTAAAGAAAATATCCTTGAGCCTTTGGTAACCACGAATCTGAAGCCTGCAATGGCAAGAAGTACATATCTATCGATAATCACCCTAAATGTAAATGGACTGAATGCACCAATCAAAAGATACAGAGTAATAAAATGGATAAAAAAAGCAACACCCATCTATCTGCTACTTACAAGACACTCACCTCAAACACAAAGACATACACAGACTAAAAGTGAAGGGATAGAAAAAGATATTTTATGCAAACAATAGGGAGAAAAAGCAGGTGTTGCATTATTTGTATCAGAAAAAATAGACTTCAAAACAAAGAAAGTAACAAGAAATAAAGAAGGACATTACATAATGATAAAGGGGGCAGTCCAACAAGAGAATATAACCATTATAAATATGTGTGCACCCAAGACAGGAGCACTGACATATGTGAAACAAATACTAACAGAATTCAAGGGGAAAATAGAATGTAATCCATTCATTTTAGCAGACCTCAACACACCATTCACTCTAAAGGACAGATCAACCAGACAGAAAATAAGTAAGGACACAGAGGCACTGAACAGCACACTAGAACAGGTGGATGTAACAGACATCTACAGACCTCAACACATAAAAGAAGCAAGATACATATTCTTCTCAAGTGCACAGGGAACATTTTCCAGAATAGACCACATACTAGGGCACAAAAAGAGCCTCAGTAATTAAAAAAATTGAAATTCTACCAAGCAACTTCTCAGATCACAAAGGTATAAAACTAGAAATAAATTGTACAAAGAAAACAAAAAGTCTCACAAACACATGGAGGCTTAACAGCATGCTCCTAAATAATTAATGGATCAATGACCAAGTTAAAACAGAGATCAAGCAATATATGGAGACAAATGAAAACAACAGCACAACACCCCAACTTCTGTGGGACGCAGTGAAGGCAGTTCTAAGAGGAAAGTATATAGCAATACAGGACTATTTAAAGAAGGAAGAATAATCCAAAATGAAAGTCTAAAGTCACAATTATTGAAACTGGAAAAAGAACAAATGAGGCCCAAAATCAGCCAAAGGAGGGACATAATAAAGATGAGAGAAGGAATAAATAAAATTGAGAAAAAAAAAACAATAGAAAGAAATCAGTGAAAAAAAGAGGTGGTTCTTTGAGAAAATAAACATAATAGATAAACCCCTAGCCAGACTTATTAAGAGAAAAAGAGAATCTACACACATAAACAGAACCAGAAATAAGAAAGGAAAAATCACTATGGACACCACAGAAATACAAAGAATTATTAGAGAATACTATTAAACTCTATATGCTAACAAATTGGATAAACTAGAAGAAATGCACAGCTTTCCAGAAAAATAGAATCTTCCAAGACTGACCAAGGAGGAAACAGAAAATCTAAACAGACCAATTATCAGCAACGAAATTGAATCGGTAATCAAAAAACTACCCAAGAACAAAACCCGCTGACCAGATGGATTCACCCCTGAATTTTATCAGACATTTAGAGAAGACATAATACCTATTCTCCTTAAAGTTTTTCAAAAAATAGAAGAGGAGGGAATACTTCTAAACTCATTCTATGAAGCCAGCATCACTCTAATACCAAAACCAGCAAAGACCACACAAAAAAAGAAAATTACAGACCAATATTGGTGATGAACATAGATGCAAAAATACTAAACAAAGTATTAGGAAACTGAATTCAAAAATATATCAAGAGTATCATACACCATGATCAAGTGGGATTCATCTCACGGTTGCAAGAATGGTACAACATTTGACAATCCATCAACATCATCCACCACATCAAAAAAAAAAGAATGACAGAAACCACATGATCATCTCCATAGATGCTGAAAAAGCATTTGACAAAAATTCAACATCCATTCATTGTAAAAACTCTCAACAAAATGGGTATAGAGGGCAAGTACCTCAACATAATAAAGGCCATATATGACACACCCACAGCCAACATTATATTTAACAGTGAGAAGCTGAAAGCTTTTCACCTAAGATCAGGAACAGGTCAGGGATGCCCACTCTCCCCACTTTTATTCAACATAGTACTGGAGGTCCTAGCCACAGTAGTCAGACAAAACAAAGAAATAAAAGGCATCCATATTTGTAAAGAAGAAGTCAAACTGTCACTATTTGCAGATGACATGATATTGTATATAAAACCCTAAAGAATCCACTCTGAAACTTCTAAAACTAATATCTAAATTCAGCAAAGGTGAGGATACAAAATTAATGCACAAATATCTGTTGCATTCCAATACACTAATGATGAACTAGCAGAAAGAGAAATCAGGAAAACAATCCATTCACAAATTGAATCCAAAGAATAAAATACCCAGGAATAAACCTAACCAAGGAGGTGAAAGACCTATACTCTGAAAACTACAAGACACTCATGAGAGAAATTAAAGAAGATACCAGTAAATGGAAACACATCCCATGCTCATGGATAGGAAGAATTAATATTGTCAAAATGGCCATCCTGCCTAAAGCAATCTATACATTCAAGGCAATCCCTATCAAAATACCAACAGCATTCTTCAATGAACTGGAACAAATAGTTCTAAAATTTATTTGGAACCACAAAAGACTCCGAATAGCCAAATCAATCCTTAGAAGAAAGAATAAATCGGGAGGGGAGGGGTCTCAGTTCCCAAATTCAAGCTCCACTACAAAGCCACAGTAATCAAGACAATTTGGTACTGGCACAAGAACAGACCCACAGACCAGTAGAACAGAATAGAGAGTCCAGACATTAACCCAAATATATATGGTCATTTTATATATGATAAAGGAGCCATGGATATACAATGGGGAAATGGCAGCCTCTTCAACAGCTGGTGTTGGCAAAACTGGACAGCTAAATGTAAGAGAATGAAACTGGATTACTGTGTAACCCCATACACAAAAGTAAACTCGAAATGGATCAAAGACCTGAATGTAAGTCATGAAACCATAAAACTCTTAGAAAAAAACATAGGCAAAAATCTCTTGGACATAAACATGAGCAACTTCTTCATGAACATATTTCCCAGGGCAAGAGAAACAAAAGCAAAAATGAACAATTGGGACTATATCAAACTGAAAACCTCTGTACAGCTTAGGACACTATCAATAGAACAAAAAGGCAACCTACAGTATGGGAGAATATATTCATAAATGACATATCCGATAATGGGTTGACATCCAAAATATATAAAGAGCTCACACACCTCAACAAACAAAAAGCAAATAATCCAATTAAAAAATGGGCAGAGGATCTGAACACTTCTTCAAAGAAGAAATTCATATGGCCAACAGGCACATGAAAAGTTGCTCCACATTGATAATCATCAGAGAAATGCAAATTAAAACCACAATGAGATATCACCTCACGTCAGTTAGGATGGCCATCATCCAAAAGACAAACAACAACAAATGTTGGCAAAGATGTGGAGAAAGGGGAACCCTCCTACACTGCTGGTGGGAATGTAAATTAGTTCAACCATTGTGGAAAGCAGTATGGAGGTTCCTCAAAAAACTAAAAATAGAAATACCATTTGACCCAGAAATTCCACTCCGAGGAATTTATCCTAAGAATGCAGGAGCCCAGTTTGAAAAAGACCAATGCATCCCTATGTTTATCACAGCACTATTTACAATAGCCAAGAAATTGAATCAACCTAAGTGTCCATCAGTAGATGAATGGATAAAGAAGAGGTGGTACATATACACAATGGAATATTGTTCAGCCATAAGAAGAAAACAAATCCTACCATTTGCAACAATATGGATGGAGCTAGATGGTATTATGTTCAGTGAAATAAGCCAGGCAGAGGAAGACCAGTATCAAATGATTTCACTCATCTGTGGACTATAAGAACAAGAATAAACTGAAGGAACAAAAGAGCCTCAGACTCACAGAACCCAAGAATGGACTAACAGTTACCAAAGGGAAAGGGACTGGGAAGGATGGGTGGGAAGGGAGGTATAAGGGGGAAAAAGGGGCATTACGGTTAGCACACATAATGTAGGTGGAGGGGGCATGGGGAATGCAGTACAGCACAGAGAAGACAAGTAGTGATTCTATAGCATGTTACTACGCTGATGGACAGTGACTGTAATGGAGTATGTGGTGGGGACTTGATAATGGGGGGAGTCTAGTAACCATAATGTTGCTCATGTAATTGTACATTAATGATACCAAAATAAAAAGAATTTTTGAAAAAATGAAAAAAAAATCAATGTTGAAATTACTAAGATTCCAAGTACAATTTATGATAGATGGGGTTACACCTGAGACTACATTTCCAACAATCTCTCAGGTGGTACTGACACTGCTAATCCAAGGACTACATATTAAGTTACAAAACTTTAAACCAGGAGTTGGGAGACCTTTTTTCTATAAATGGAGAAACAGTAAATATTTTAGGTTATAACTACTCAACTCTGCCATTGTCATACAAAGGTAAGCATAGATAATATATAACTAAATGGGTGTGTCTGTATTCCAATAAAACATTGGCACTGAAATTTGAATTTCATGTAATTTTCACATGTCAAGAAATAGTGTTTGTGGAATTTTTTCAACTCTTTAAATCTGTAACAAGCATTCTTAGGCTATACAAAGATGTGGGTCCTACAAAAGTCAATGAGGCAGGTATGGCTTGTAGGCTTAATCTGCATATTTCTGATCTAGACAGAACTCTTGTCCTATAACTAGGACTTGACACTTTATCTGTTACAGTAACATAGACATTCTCTGGTTTAGAAAGTAACAAATTCTTAGGGAAGTCTGTCTTATAACTAGGACTTGACACTTTATCTGTTACAGTAAGATAGACATTCTCTGGTTTAGAAAGTAACAAATTCTTTGAGAAGTCATTAGTTCATAACCCCTGACCTGAGTCTGCCACGCTAAAGCTGGGATGTCCTTAGTCCTATTTCAGAGGCAGAGTGAGCAGGTACACCTCTTTCCTCAGGCATTTTAAGTTTATTTGTGGTTTAGGAACCTACACACCAAGACTGGTATTTACTTTGCCATCCATCTGGAGACAGGCTAGAATGCTGTGTCGTTGCTTAGTCTCTAGTGATATCTCAGCCTGAAATTATTAGGATCTCACTAATTAGACAGTGTATCTCAGTGACAGAATTTAATTTTCCCCTTCCAAATTTCAATGAACTCAGAAAGAATCCACAAAACAATCTTACTTTAGGGAAGCACTTCTCTAATTTTTCCAATGATTTATCCCTATCAGCACAGAGAAAATGATGTGTATGCCCAGGGCTCCAGGATCTAGACTTAACTGGCCCATAGCATGTGTGAAATTTCTTTGAAGTCTTCCTTTTTATCTTACACATTCATGCATATCTTGCATTTTATTTCATGATAGATTGTTTGCTGTACCAAAAATATTTTAAATGACTTCTCTGTTTAATTTCTTAAGTTTTTATGCTAAAAACTGAGAGCCCCAAAAAGTTGACCAATGTTTACTCTATTGATTCACATAGTCTCTCTGCATACCTGGGTATGCACACCAGTTTGAGAAGTTTAAACTTAGTAGTGGTCTCCAATTCTCCCTGGCAGGATACTAGACCCCATGTGTGTGCCTAACCCTTCCAGGCTCTATCCATCCCACCCTCCAACAAAACTCTCTGCCCTATGATAAGGACACTTACATCATAAAATTCATCTAAGGATTTTCCTAATTAATCAACACTTTATAATGTTGCCTTGGCAAGATTGTCACTTAAACTTAATTTTCTCTTTTCATTTTCTGTTCCTAGGCTTATTATTGGTCTTCAAATCAAAATAGCAATAGGGAATCTTTAATATCTTTAATAAATCAATATGTACAATGCAATAGATCAGAATGGCCTGTGTCAACATCCCTAACTCCAGACTATACTCTTTCTCTATACATCCTTTATTTCTCTTGTACTATATTTTGTTGGAGATATTTGCTTAAATTTGCATGGATTGCTTTTAATTTATGACTATGTTAATTAACATAAATGAATAAAGTTGAAAATCAATGGTGTGATGATGTTTCATCCGTCTCTCCTCATCTTCTTTATGGAAATCTTCTGTACAAACCACTGAAGTCCTATAAATGTGAAAATCAAGAGCAAGTCCACTACTATGAATGCTGACCTGATTTTGAATTCTCAATTTTTTCAGGTAGTGACATATTTGAGAAAGTATGGAAGGAGATTGCTTTCCACCAGGAGAATGTTTAAAACAATTTTATAAATGTTTTTAATTTTTTTAATTGACATGAAGATACAAATCATTATTATATTATGCTGACCACAGCAGGTCTCAAAGAACATACTTTTGAGACCACTGGAAGTCACAAGAAATAGAGAAGATGTCAATTTATTACAAATGGCAATGGTGTTCCTAGATTGTGTGATCTAGGAAATAATAACTGAGTAGATGGAAGTAAGAATCCCCTTCCCACCTTCTTTGGGAAGCATGATCATTCCAACTGATGGATTATTAGACCTAAGTGGAATTTGAAGGAAAGTCAAGACAACATCTGATAAAATGACTGGTAATCTCAGTGGTGCCAATATAATGATTCACATTTACAAGTTTTTGCCCCAAATTGTTGAGTTGAAAAGTTTTGCACCTTAGGTGGCTTACTTGCCTCTCCTTAGTTCCTGTCCTGATCTCAAGATACTTGTCAATAAAGCAATAGATCTCTGCACAAGAAAAGAGACAAACTATATGTTTCTTAGCCTTGTCCTCTGTGCATGGATATGAATAGTCTCTTTCACAACTGCAGTACAGTTGCCTTACTATGGTTCTACCAAATAAAGGGACCACTTGCCCTTAATCTCACAAAATTTTTCCTTTCTTTTTCTCTTGACATTTGATTGTGACCTCTCTTCTTCCTGATCTTTGAAATCCTATCCATTCACAAGACAAAGACCCTCTTTATTACTCTCCTGTAGTAGACATTGTGTTGTGTCATGGGTTTTCATCCACAACGAAACTTTCAGGACTTATTTGTCAGCCACAGGGAGAGTTGATGACTGTCAGATTCCATCTGAAACTTCCTTTCTAGAAATTGTCCTTAGCCAAAAAAGAGTGTTTCAAAATCTTATCGTCTTCCCATCCAATGACATCTTTCATCTAATGACTAGTCATGGTGGGAGTTGTCTGGCTTTTTTGCTGTAAGTCAAGACAATTTTGAAGGGCTATCCCAGCTTCAGTTACCCTAGGCTGAGACTTTTGATATGATTTCATTATGGCTTAACTTATTCTTCTGCTTAATCCTGCTTTTTCATTGATCAACAAGTATGGATCCAAAATTGCTCACAATATTTCCATCTCAGAGTCTGTTTCCTAAGGAATCCTCACCTGCAGTGATTGGTGTAAAAGTTTCCAAGAAAGTAGAGTAAAAAATGGAAGTTTAGAGTGGAGTAGTGGAGTCACCCACTAGCATACTAGCAATGAACCCTGAATCACTGATGGGAAATAGAGCACTGACAGTCTCTGTCATATAGTAGCAGTGCAATTAATACTTCTTTGGTGCTAAGATGGACTGGAATAGTCATATAAAGGAATGCATAGCCTATGTAAATGTATCTTCCCTTTGACAATTTTGGGGGAGATAACAATTCTAAGGAAAACAGAACTTGAAGGCATTTGTTGAGAACAATAGAAGATTTTGGGAAAATCAATGAAAGGTGGAAGGTAATTACCCATTAAAGACTAAGGGTGAAAGTCAGGGGACATCTTTGGTAGGCTATAAAAGAGCTCATCTTCTGCAGACAGAGAACCAAGAAACTGATAACTAGGCCTAGATCTTAAGCATAATTGTAAAAGAAGTTCAGAGAAGATTAATGCTGCAATGCCTAGAAGTCTTGATATGCCAAGATCAGGGTTTTGTTGTGGAAGAAGACATGGGAAGAGAACATCTGTGCATGTGTGTTGATACAGTCATAAATTGCAAACCTCCAGATTCCCTTGAATTCTCTGGATCTAAAAGTGGCCTTGTCCTCTCCATTAACGGTTAGTATCCTGTCCCGAACCCCCACCTTTGCGTGAACAAAAATAGAAGTTCTCTTCCTTGAAAAACTAAACATGAAATACACAAACCCTCAAGATTTATCCCCCTACACCTTCTGGTCACTATATCAAGAATGGGAAAACTGTAGCTGGTGGTCAATATCCAGCCTGATACCTGTTTTTATAAACAGAATTCTATTAGAATTTGGAGAAAGATGTAAACTGTTCTCTTCCCATTTGAATGCTGGATGTTTCTGATTCTTCTTTCCAATAGGAATAGAAAATAAAACATGTACCAGTTAAATGAAAATACCATATACCAAACAAACATAAGCACAGTGGTTGCATTTAGAAATACTACATTACTGAGTTTTGGGATAATCTAATGTGGTCCTCTTCCAGGACCTCTGCGGCCTCTGCATGATCTAGATTATACAATAAGTAGACATATAAGAGGATCACTACCTTGCATACTTTAAAACTCTAAGGGTGGTACCAATATCTTCTATAATGATCTAATATTGCTTTTTATTTACCATCTTGCCCCAGGGAAGGGCAGAATTAGATGTCACATGACTTCACTACTCTGATAGCTTATTGCATGAGCCAAGGAGGTAATTAGGGTGTTCTTCCACAACCAAATATATTTCAAATATGCATTTGATGACCAAAGATATGGCCATTGATGCATCCATGGACCCAGTGGACCCCTAAGCCAAGCCTGTTCCAGTATTTTATTTATTACCTGTCCCCCTTTCAACTTAATTGTAGTAGTGCAGTGGGGACATGACAAAAACTCTGAGTGCCTGGTTATTGATTAAAGATCATGTCTTATGATCAACAATCTCAAAAATGTTTGTGTTTTTCCTTTCCATCAGTGTATGTTTGCTTGTGTAAATGGCTATAGATGCTTTTTGGTAAGAACTGGAAAAATCATTACCATGTACACTTGCTGTAGTGTTATGATATTCCTTCTCCTGGGAGTGCAGTCTCCCTCTCAATTGATAGGCAGCAGATCTGAAAACTGTGTTAAATTAAGAAATTCACAGAATTATTTTTTTTGAAAATTGGGTAACTGGCCTTAGCTTCCTGATTATACATTCTTGATTTTTTTATCTGTACAAATTGAGAAATAGCCTTGATATTAGCCTGTTTACGTTGTTTCTAGGGATGCCACATTCTATTAACGAAATAGCTTTTTGCAGATCAGGAACACCTCCCAGTTGCCATACCTACCTTGCTGCTTGTTCTATTTTTGCCTACATCAATCTGGTTTCTTTTTTATTTGAAGAGAGAACAACCACTGGAGTATGACTCAATTTTATTAATGAGGCAACTTTGAAAAATACATCGTCAATTTTACCGAACCAACTATTGATCCATTTACATGTTTTGCCAAAATCAACTTTTAAGATGATATTGGTATTTTTGTTTTTAATTTGCTTTAGGCCAACGTTGCTCTTTTTACCTACTACTGATATGCAAATTATATGTTAATTTTATTCTTGTTTTTAGATCTGACACAGTATGAATGTTTTATGGTCTGTTTTATTCTTCAAAATGCCCATCTGCAGCTATACAGATTTCTCATAGCAGGTGAGGCAATGCCCTCAGAATTAGGCACTGATAGCAAATAATTTATCACACAGAACCTGATCATTTTGGCCATTGTCCTAATTACAATCACTTTCCTGACAGTTTAAAGGGGATTGAAAAATATTATAATTCCTTTCAACTGTTACTAGTTACTTTTGGAAATGCATATAAATATTTATACTTTATGGATAGCTCCTGTTTCTGAAACTCTGTTTTTTTAGCTTTACAAGGGATTAAAATATATGGGCAATAAGAAATTAAAAATTCAATAAAAACACCTATTGATGAACAATATATACACAAATGTAACATATACATTTATATAAGTTAAATATTAAAATGCTCATTAATGAAATTATTGCATATAGTTGACACACAACTATGAATTTATAAATTCTCTTTCTTCTCCCCTGGAGTTAGAGGTGTAACCACCAGAAGCTAAGTCAACCCTTCAAAGACCCAGTAACTGGAAGGCATGACATTCTGCATCTTCCAATGACAGGGTTTCTCTTGAATTAAAATTCAGAACTAAGTTCCAGTGATGTGCTGGAGTCAACTCATATATTCCCCCAAAAAACCAACCATTATATTTTCAGGACTTTCCCAAGCTGATTTTTTAACACTACCATTACTAAAAATTAAATTTTATTAATTTACAATTAAATAAACTCTACTAAAAACCATAGTAATAAATACTTTTAATGTATCACTTTCTAGTTATTGTGTTATATTTTATGTTATCTTTGTTCTTACCCCCATTGTAGCTGTATGTGGGGTTACTGTATAATGATATGCTAATGCCCAAATGCCCATTTATTTCATTTCTAGCTTCACAAATGTCACACTGATAGGTGAAATAAACCATAGTGGGAATATTACACCACAGAAATTGG
Source organism: Smutsia gigantea (assembly GCA_032199065.1). Taxonomy (NCBI): domain Eukaryota; kingdom Metazoa; phylum Chordata; class Mammalia; order Pholidota; family Manidae; genus Smutsia; species Smutsia gigantea. The sequence goes on along the minus strand of JAVSCE010005755.1, from coordinate 76,638 downwards.
CAAATACTACAAATCAGGTTTGTGGCTCTCTTTCTCTCTCAAGGAAACCTAGTTGTTAATGAGCACATTTAATAGCACACCACTGAATAAGCCCCTCCACACAAAGCTGCAAACCAGGAGCTAAGAAGAAATGTCATAATTTAGCTAAGAGAATACAGAAATAGAGAAGCACCTGGTAATGAAAAAGGAGATGACACATGGGCAGGTAATGGCCATGTACCATTAGATTATAGAATAATGAAATTAAAAAGAACCTAAGGGAACTTCTTTTTCAACATTTCAATTTTGCACAGGAGAAAACAGTTTTCCTAGTTGTTCAGTGGTTAAGCCAACAGGATTCCAGATTTAAATACTGCCAATGTTCTTTCCTCTATACCATAGAATTCATTTAGAAGATCAGGTTTTCATTTTTTTCCCTTCACCCCTGTTCATTTACCAAATTATCTTTGAAAAACATAAACTAATTTTAGAACAAGCGTGATAAAAAAGCTATTTGTATTTTGCCAGTTAATTAATATATGACCATTTCTGAGATCTTTATTTTTTATTTATTTTTTGTTTTATTTCATTTTATTTTACTTTTATTTATTTTTTTATTAAGGTATTATTTTTTATTAAGGTATTATTGATATACACTTTATGAAGGTTTCGCATGAAAAAACAAAGTGGTTACTACATTTACTCATATTATCAAGTCCCCACCCCTACCCCAATGCAGTCACTGTCCTTCACTGTAGTAAGATGCCATAGATTCACTATTTGCCTTCTCTGTGCTACAATGTTTTACCAGATCCCCCACACCATATGTACTAAACATAATACCCCTCAATCCCCTTCTCCCTCCCTCCCACACCCCTCCCCTTTGGTACCCACTAGTCTCTTCTTGGAGTCTCTGAGTCTGCTGCTATTTTGTTCTTTCAGTTTGCTTCGTTGTTCTACTCCACAAATGAGGGACATCATTTGGCACTTGTCTTTCTCCACCTGGATTACTTCACTGAGCATAATATCCTCCAGCTCCATCCATGTTGCTGCAAATGGTAGGACTCGTTTCTTTCTTATGGCTGAATAGTATTCCATTGTGTATATGCACCACCTTTTCTTTATCCATTCATCTACAGATGGGCATTTAGGTTGCTTCCATATCTTGGCTATTGTAAATAGGGCTTTGATAAACATAGGGGTGCATATGTCTTTTTGAATCTGAGAACTTGTATTATTTGGGTAAATTCCAAGAAGTGGGATACCTGGATCAAATGGTAATTCTATTTTGAGTTTTTTGAGGAAACTCCATATTGCTTTCCACAATGGTTGAACTAGGTTACATTCCAACCAGCAGTGTAGGAGGGTTCCCCTTTCTCCACATCCTCACCGGAATTTGTTCTTCTTAGTCTTTTCAATGCTGGCCATCCTTACTGGTGTGAGGTCATATCTCATTGTGGTTTTAATTTGCATTTCCCTGATGATTAGTGATGTGGAGCATTTTTTCATGTGTCTGTTGGCCATAGGAATTTCTTCTTTGGAGAACTGTCTGTTCATATCCTCTATTTTTTAACTGGGTTATTTGCTTTTTGGGTGTTGAGGCATATAAATTCTTTATATATTTTGGATGTGAACGGCTTTTCAGATATGTCATTTACAAATATATTCTCCCATACTGTAGGATGCCTTTCTGTTCTGTTGATGGTGTCCTTTGTCGTACAGAAAGTTTTTAGTTTGATGTAGTCCCATGAATTCATTTTTGCTTTTATTTGCCTTGCTTGAGGAGATGCGTTTAGGAAGAAGTTGCTCATGCTTATATTCAGGAGATTTTGCCTATGTTGTCTTCTAAGAGTTTTATGGTTTCATGACTTACATTCAGGTCTTTAATCCATTTTGAGTTTACTTTTGTGTACAGGGTGAAACAATCCAGTTTCATTCTCTTGCATGTAGCTGTCCAGTTTGCCAACACCAGCTGTTGAAGAGGCTGCCATTTCCCCATTGTATATCCATGGCTCCTTTATCATATATTAATTGAACATATATAGTTGGGTTTATATCAGGACTCTTTAATCTGTTCTATTGGTCTAAGGGTCTGTTCTTGTGCCAGTACCAAATTGTCTTGATTACTGTGGCTTTGTAGTAGAGTTTGAAGTTGGGGAGCATAATCCCCCCAGTTTTATTCTTCCTTCTCAGGATTGCTTTGGCTATTTGGGGTCTTTTGCGGTTCATTATGAATTTTAGAATGATTTTCTCTTCTTCACTGAAGAATGCTATTGGTATTTTGATAGGAATTGCATTGAATCTGTAGATTGCTTTAGGCAGGATGGCCATTTTGACAATATTAAATCTTCCTATCCATGAGCACTGGATGTGTTTCCATTTATTGGTATCTTCTTTAATTTATCTCATGAGTGTCTTGTAGTTTTCAGACTATAGGTCTTTCACTTCCTTCGTTAGGTTTATTCCTAGATATTTTATTCTTTTTGATGCAACTGTGAATAGAATTCATTTCCTGATTTCTCTCTCTGCTAGTTCATCATTAGTGTATAGGAATGCCACAGATTTCTGTGTACTCATTTTGTATCCCACAACTTTGTTGAATTCGGATATTAGATCTAGTTGTTTTGGAGTGGATTCTTTAGGGTTTTTTATGTACAATATAATGTCATCTGCAAACAGTGACAGTTTAACTTCTTCCTTGCCAATCTGGATGCCTTTTATTTCTTTGTGTTGTCTGACTGCCATGACTAGGACCTCCAGAACTATGTTGAATAGATGTGGGGAGAGTGGGCATTCTTGTCTTGTTCCCGATCTTAAAGGAAAAGCTTTCAGCTTCTCACTGTTAAGTATAATGTTGGCTGTGGGTTTGTCATATATGGCCTTTATTATGTTGAGATAATTGCCCTCTATACCCATTTTGTTGAGACTTTTTATCATGAATGGATATTGAATTTGTCAAATGCTTTTTCAGCATCTGTGGAGATGATCATGTGGTTTTGGTCTTTCTTTTTGTTGATGTGGTGGATGATGTTGATGGATTTTTGAATGTTGTACCATCCTTTCATCACTGGAGTAAATCCTACTTGATCATGATGGATGATCTTTTTGATGTATTTTTGAATTTGAATTGCTAATATTTTGTTGAATATTTTTGCATCTACATTCATCAGGGATATTGGTCTGTAATTTTCTTTTTTGTGGTGTCTTTGCCTGCTTTTGGTACTAGGGTGATGTTGGTCTTGTAGAATGAGTTTGGAAGTATTTCCTCTTCTTCTACTCCTTGGAAACCTTTAAGGAGGATGGGTATTAGGTCTTAACTAAATGTTTGGTAAAATTCAGTGGTGAAGCCATCTGGTTCAGGGGTTTTGTTCTTAGGTAGGTTTTTGATTACCAGTTCAGTTTCATTGCTGGTAATTGGTCTGTTCAGATTTTCTGTTTCTTTCTGGGTCAGCTTGGAAGTTTGTATTTTTCTAGAAAGTTGTATTTATTTGTGCTCTAATCTTTATTATATCCCTCATTCTGCTGACTTTGGGCCTCATTTGTTCTTCTTTTTCTAGTTTTCTTAGTTGTCAGTTTAAACTGCTCATATGGGATTGTTCTTATTTCCTGAGGTAGACCTGTATTGCAATATACTCTTAGCATGGCCTTCAGTGCATCCCACAGATTTTGTGGTATTGAATTATTGTTCTCATTTTTCTCCATATATTGCTTGCTCTCTATTTTGTCATTGATCCCTTGGTTATTTAGGAGCATGTTGTGAAGCGTCCATGTGTTTGTGGGATTTTTCATTTTCTTTGAGTAATTTATTTCTAATTTCATACCTCCGTGGTGAGAGAAACTGGTTTGTACAATTGCAATCTCTTTGAATTTACCGAGGCTCTTTTTGTGGCCTAGTATATAATCTATTCTTGAAAATGTTCCATGTGCACTTGAGAAGAATGTGTATTCTGCTGCTTTTGGGTGTAGAGTTCTGTAGATGTCTGTTAGCTCCATTTGTTCTATTGTGTTCTTCAGTGCCTCTGTCTCCTTACTTATTTTCTGTCTGGTTGATCTGTCCTTCAGGTATAAGCCTCTCTGGTGCAGTCCTCTTTTCTGTTGCTCTTTCAGGAGTAGTTGTATCAGTTATATTTTTGTATTATATGTGGTTTTAGGAGGAAGCCTCTGTCTCACCTCTCACTTGTCATCTTTAATCTCCCTTCCAAGATCTTTATTATTTATATACTTCATATAGTATGATTTTCTTAACTACTTCTCATAATTTTGTGCCCCCAGAATAACAATTTATCTTTATAAGAAAATACTGACTCTCTGTTTAAATAATAAGATCTAAATTTATTGAATATATGTTATGTGCTAGGTTGAACAGTTTGGTGAGAATGCACCATTCTACCCATTTTATAAACTAAAGTTAATAGAGTTGTTGTACCTTTTCCAAGGTGATACATTTTGGTAGTAGCAGTGCTAAGTTTCAATACCAGTTCTGCCTCACTCCAAAAACCCTGTTTGTTTTTTTCTTTCCTCTTCCTTACTATGCTACTTTATCTTGTAAACATCCATCTTTAGAAAAAAAAAGTGAAAATTTTGCCATAGTTGTGCAAAATTTCCAGATTGTGTTCATGCCTTTTGGCATTTTAGATCATATCCAAGCAAAATTAAAATGCCAGTGATTTTCAAGGTCACCCATCATTGTAAATATTTGTCACTCTGATGAGCTATTTAACCTGGAGTAGGTCCATAGCTGAACCTTAAAGGTATCTTCCATAAGAAAGATATCCTGGGCTAAAATTAGGAAGCTGGGGGCTAGGTGGGGGAACACCTAAATTAATGAAATATGGAGTCATTAGCACTCTAGCATATAACAGCAAAGCAAACTGACAGCACAGAAGGAAAGAAAATTCTATTGTACTTTGATACAACAGGAAAATAAGATACTAGGGGCAATGCAGAAAGGCTGGAAAATTTGAAACAAATTAAAGGCAATAACCTTAAATACAGTGATAATATGTCTGTGGGATTCACTACTGTAGGACATCTTTAAATCAAATAACAATGTTGGACTATAGGGTGGATAATTTAAAGACCAATAACCTTGCTGGTGTTTTGGCTGAAAAAGATACACATCTCATGGGCCTGATCTGATCAGCCCAAGGGCAAGGAGAATTTAATTTTCCCATGAACCAGATAAAGTATTCATCAGAGTAACTAGAGCTAGCTTTCTCATATTAGTAGGACCTACTTGTGGACTGGATTCCCAGCTCAAGTATTAAATATTACTTTGCAACAGGCCCCATAGGAAAGTGATAGAATGGTGTCAGTGTAAAAGATCACTTTAATTTACTTCTCCAGTAGTGGAGGGGGTAAATTGCATTGTACCATTCTAATACCCTCTTTTAATTGAAAAAATTTACTAAATAACAGGCTCAAGGGTAAGATTTCAGTTTGTGACCTTAGAAAGATAAAGAACAGTAACCAAAAATGATTGCTTTGTGTATTAAAATCATATAAATGAACAGGAATATTTACACAATTGCTTCTTGTTTTCCTTAATGTATCCTTCCATCTTAGCACATACAAATTCACAATTTTTAGTCTTTCTAGTATTTCCTTAAATAAGTAAATGTTAAAATTATGAAAAACAGATAACTCTAGGGAGCTCCTTGGTGAAAATATAGGATATTTCATTGATGATAAACATTATTACATATACATTTCTGTGCATGTGTGCTAATATATTTGTATAATAAAGTCTTTTGAATGGATTCCTACTAGACCAATGAGTATATGCATTTTTGATTTTCGCCAATGTTGCAAAATTGCTCAGCAAATTGATTATACCAAATTGTATTCCTGTCAAAAGAAATGAGAACATATTTCACTACCTCCAGACCAATGTTTTATATTTGTTTTTCTGAATACTGAAAGTTATAGGTAATTATTTTTCTATTTTGCACATGTTTAATAGTATGTAAGGCTGAGCAGCATTCCATATTTTTTTTAGTTTATTTTGATATCATTAATCTACAATTAAATGAGTAATATTATAGTGATTACACTACCCCCTTCATCAGGTTCCCCCCCTCCCCCCAACCCCCTTGCAGTCACTGTCCATAGTGAGATGCCATAGAGTCACTACTTGTCCTCTCTGGGTTGTACAGCCCTCCCCGTGCCCCCCGAACATTACATCTGCTAATCGTAATGTTTTTAAAGCCATTCCTTTTTTTGTAACCTCACCATTCAAGACCTTCCATTTTTTGCTATATAGTTAAGAACTTTCTCTTAAGAATTTGCAAGCACTCTTAAAATATTTATTACTTGACTAGCCAGCCTATCTAGCCATTTCTATCTACATATCTCCGAGATCTCTTAACATGATTTTATCCTGCAAAGTAAGCTTCCAAGTCTACTGAGATATTAACAAGGTAAAAATAAACAGTATTTGGCTAATGTGAGTTTTTCTCTTTCTTTGCCATCTGACAGACATGAGATGCAAGGGTGCCAAGCCAAAAACATCAGGGATCAGAAGAATGAAATTAATCACACTGTGAGAGAGTAAATTAACAAATTTATTTACCCAACCACAGGTAAATTCAACAAAGATTACCTGAATACTTACTGAGTTTTGGTTTTCCACTAGATATAGGGGCAAGATCATTTTTACTTTAGAATATTTAATCTACTTTGAAGCAGTTCTTAATCACACAAAATATAATAAGAAAAAGTTATACATCTTTAAGATTTTTATGCTTAATGTTTATCTCTTAATGTGTCAATTAGAAATGCCTTCAGATGCTGGTGATATTCAAACTTTCACTGAAGGAGACTATCACATGAAGTCCAGAGGTAGTCAGTGCAGGGCTGGTATAGTGAGTTTTGAGTTATGGAGGCTCCTTCTATTTTCCTGCTTTGCCACACTGATGTGTAGCTTCCGTTTTAATTCTTACTCTTGCTGCAGGATCTTCAGCCATCTTATCTGTGTTTCAGACAGCAAGCAGGAGAAAGCAACTGTAAGAAAAGGATCACCTGTTTCCAAGAATGTTCACTCTTTTTAAAGAGCTTTCCTGAACTTCCCACCCAATGGTTCTCATTTAAATCTCACTGGCTGTCTTAACTAACTAGACTGTGGTAATCATTCCAGCAATGTGTACATACTACATTGTACACCTAAATAATAAAATTTTGTCAATTATACCTCAATAAAACTGGAAAAAATAAATCTCACTGGCCTCTTTATTAGCAAAAGAACTTAAGAAAATGGGTTTCTAATGTTGATTTTTTTAATCGTTTTTGCTTTTTCTTAACCTGAGAACATTCATTGTAAAGTAGAAGAATAGAATGGAAATTAAGTAGAAAATTCTACCACACCATAGATAGCTTAATTCACTAGGAGGCAATCTTCCAGTTTCTGTCTTATTCAAAACATAAGCAAGGATGAGGAGGTGAGCCCTGCCTCTCGCTCTGATCCTTGGGCTGAGGCTGCCAAGCAGGAAACCCCATGACATAAGGTTCAGAAAAAAGCCTTAGTTTGAAGCTGGGGTATTTGGTGAATCATGTTCCTCAGTGTTTTCCCACTTCATCTCTTCTCTTTCTTCATCCTCCTCCCACTCCTCACACAAAATAAGGCAATGAGTTCGAGCTGTTTTTTATTCTTTTCTTTTTCTGGTAACCACAACAATTTAGATCCATATCAACTGATATATTTTTCTGCCTCCCTTTCTGCAGGCTTAAATTCCAATCATTACTAAAACCAGATCAATCTTCTAAAACACCATTTTAAGTGTCCTTCCTTTTAAAAAGCCCTCAATAACTTTGTAAGTCCTATTAAACAAATAAGCGATAAACCTTATTCTGTCACGTAAGACCCTCTACAGTCTAGGCCATCTGGTCTTGCCATTATGATCCTCAAAAGTGCCTACTTTATCCCACTCTTCTACGCTTGCTCTTCATTCAATTCCCCTTGCTCTCCTTGCCAGATTCTCCAGAGCCCATTTCAAGTTCCTCTTGCCGAACAAAGAAAGAATGATCTCAGGGACATCCCCCACCATGGCCCACCATGGGATCTTATCCCCAGTAAAAGAGAGTCCTTGTGTCCCTGGACACTTGTCTGCAGCACATATTGACGCATTCTGGTTCCCAGTCATCTTTTTCATGTTCTGCAATCATTGTTTACATCTTACACAATATTTATTCCTATTCTCAGAGGAAGCTGTAATCAACTTTTTGAACACATAGTAGGCTCTCAAACATATCTGTTGGTTGAACACCTCATTTTTTTCACCTATATATTTCTGTGATCAAAAGTCCTCCTTCTCATTATGCCTGCTTCTCAATTTCTAACCAAAATTGGGTCTGGGCCCCAACTCCCAATCTGCTGATCCACAGAGCCAGAGTGCATCACCCACAGAGGTCAAGATATTCCACAATTGGCTATTAGCATAAGGCCTGGAATGGAACTGAATTATCAGCTCCATTTTAACTGGATGATTTCCACTGGGTTTTATTGTCTGTTTGCTTGTTAATAGAAATGCCCATAGGCAGTGGCCCCAGATCAAAAGTATGGACCTAATAGAATCTAAAAGTTCATGTTTAATTTTAAAATCAGACTCCCTTTAGATTTCCAGCATTGCCAAAATTCATCTGAAAAGCAGAAAATGTCATTTTCCTTCCACTTTCCAAAGCAGCTGAACAAAATTTAAATACATCTGGTTATAACAAACAAGCTAGAAAGTGCACCACAATTGGGACAAGCTTGTGCCCAGATCCAATTTTCATGACTGAGTTAGAAAGCCCTTGAAAAATGGGGCTCATGGTGCACTCCCTGCTGGGGCATTAACTGGAGCCTCTTTGGCAAGAAAGACTGAAGTAATAAGTATGAGTGACATTTTCCCAAAGCAGGTTAAATACCCCAATAGAAACCTAGAAGAAATTATACTTAAAGGTTCTTTCAGGCAGCTTGAGTCAATTTGACACCTCCTCTTTGCATGTGAATTCCCTGGATGACAAATCACATTCTACGAGTTGTGGACTGAATTAAATGCTTTTATGAGTGTTAATGCCACAGTGTTTAGTGCTAAATCAATGTGACAATAATAATAGAATTTTGTTTGTTTCCTTTCTGTTTATAATTTCCCCTCTAAAATGTAAACAGATTATTTGAAGGAAACTTCCTCCTTGGCCATTCTCATCCTTAAGAATAGAATTTGGTAACAGCTAATGAGATAGAAACTCTTGGCCATTTTCAGGTGAGTGACTGAGCAAAGCTCTCATCCACTTTGGGGTGGATTGCAGTCCCTGGGGCAATGGGATGGGCTGAGTTTCCTTTTTTAGCATTTCAAGAGGGTTCTGTATTGCTTGATCATTTCAGACTCTGCGAGGCTGACAGGCTTAGCAAGGCTTCTCAATGAAAGAGTGGAGTATTCATTCATTTGGTCACAGATAATTTCTACCATATTCATATTGGTCTGAAAAACTTGATAAAAGTAGATTATGAACTTGAAACTTTACGTAACCAATATTTTACATAACACAGTATTTATGACATAAATTTTGGAACCAGTTTGTGGTAAACTGAGGTCTACTATTTATTAGCTTCATGACCTTGGCAAATTATTATTTAAACCCTTTGTGTCTTAACTTCTTCAACTATAAAATGAGCTTAGAGTAACACCTGGATCATATACCATTTTCTTTTCCTACTTCTCTGTAAAAACTTTCTCCTGCAGATTAGTAAAGTCTACTTTCAGATCTCCTAAAAGTCCACATTTGGAATATATTTTGGAGTGTAAGCCTCTGTGATGCTGTTTCTCTTGTCAGGAATGTCTCCCTCTTGCCTCTTCCGTCCCTTATTTTAAATACTTATGTTTTATGACCAGGCCTATTTGTTAGGAAGGAAAGGACTTGGCTCGGTGTCTCAGGGAAGTCAGATAGAGTGAGACGAGAAACCAAAGTCAAGAAAGCAAAGTTAAGTTTTAAGGCACTCTGCAGAGGGTAACAGAGCAGGCCTGCCTAAGGTGAGACAGACAGGCATGGATGTTCATTCTGAGGCTTCTTTTATGTGGTTTGGGCAGAGAAGAGAGGTCCTTGATTGACAGCTGTCAGCTCTCTAGGCTTTTTCTGATTGGTGGAATGGGGTCAGGGGCTGTGCTGTGCCTGTGCCTCTGATGTTACTTATCTGGGGGGACCCTGGACATTTCCTGAGTCACTCTTGGACCCTGTGGCTTCATCTGATTAACACTTTGAGCCGTTTCTGGCTTTCTGGTTCTATTTGATTAACTCTCTGAGTCATCTTTGGGGGCCCTTTCTCCTTTCCATCCTGCTCATTTCTGTCTTTCTGCCTAACATATTAACAGACTTTTTCTCTGGCACTTTCCATTGCATCTTGACAGCTGTATTTTGAGTATCTCCTCAGTACCGATGGTCTCTTTATATTTCAGCCACATAACGTATATCATGTTCATGAACTGTGGTGAATATTTATCCAAAAGTACCCGTGGAGAAAGGTATCTGACTTTTTAGCTTACTTTACACCTTTTTTAGCACCTAGCAACATTAGTGCTTTATTCAAGCCTTGTGAAGAAGTTTTCGGTGGTCATTCAAAGCAATTCAGGTGTAGTGTTGCTGCCTGTAACCATGAAGATACTATTTGGCCAAAACATTACAAGTCCTGTGTTTATATGGTAACGAATATTAGAAAAGGTCTGAGGGAAGTAGCTTAGGGATTATTTTTCAAATTTTGTTCTATCTCAGACAGAAAGTTGGGTATCTGTTGAGTGCTATTCTTGGTGGTCTCTTCAGTACATAAGCTTTTCTTCCACCCCCTAACAATCCGGTATCCATAACTGGCAGAATGGTTTCCTTATCTTCATTTCAATGACTAGCTGGAGGTTATTAGCTAAACCAGTCTTGTCAGTCCGTTTATGAGATGAATCCATATTTTAGCTCCCCATTTTACACAAGATAGAATTCCATTTGATGACCTTACACTGATGCATTGCCTCTATGGCAATCCCATACTTGGAAACTTTTCTGTACTGTGTTTTCTTTGACTGGACACTTTGTAGTTCTATGTTTTTTGTTGCACTTAATATTCATTGACTTATTACTGAGGATAATTCTTTTGCCCCTGATAATTGCTCTGTTTTCCTTTCACCCCTTTGACTCAATCCTCCCTGTTGTGCAGCCATCTCCACATGGTTAAAAGTTCTGTCCCTCTCCTTTAGCTAACCTTATTTAGTACAGTTCCATGAATATCTTGAACACTCATGTCCTTGTTAAGAAAATAAATATGGCAAATTCTCAGTTGCTGGACATTCTATTAACAGAAATGGTTTATTGAATGGCACTTTGCACTCCTCCAGAAAATTTTATTTAAAGTTCTTAGTGATATTTTGTTATTTAAATAGCAATATATGCATTTGAAATCTGTAAAGAGAAGGAATTATTTTCAGAATAATTTTAATTACAGTTGCTGTATACTAATTTTCAGTGAATTACTATTTCACATATATATTTTATGACAAACATCTTAATATGAATATTATAAAAGCTATAATCCTTATGAACAAGCTCTGTTCATAGCCATGTGGTATATATAGCTTGTCTTAGATGTTTAAGTCCCAAAAATCTTTATATTATATTAAGACACACTTAAAAATTATGACAGGTATAGATCATGATGAGGAACAATTAAATCATGGAGTTCATTGAAATTCTAAAAGATGCCACTCCGAAATTTTATAACATTTTTCTTTACTACAAACTTATATTTGCATGTCCTTAATGTTTCCACATAGTGTCCAATTTGGCAGAGAAAATTTTAAAGGGAAACATCAGGCATGGTTATGTTAATGAATACATGATTCTTTGATTATTAGTGGTTCTATTTGTTTAGGTCAACTTGGTTGAATCATGTTTCCTTTTGATATTTCAGTGTCCCATCTTTATTCCTTCTTTCATTTCTGTTTTCCTTTTTTAAAATGTTTTCCCCTAAAATAGCGATTTAAAATACAAAAAAGAATAAAAAAAGAATGATGGGAAGATGCCTTCATTGAAATTACATAAAGATTAGAGCTTTGCAGTTCAACACAATAGTTGTTTTGTACGAACAAAAATGGGAACAGTTATAAGAACACTTGAGTAACAAGTAGAGTGACAAGCAAACTAACTAAATAAAATTGGGGTGATTAGTATGAGTTTTGGAATGAGAGCAAAGAGAAAATTTTATCCTGACTATAGGAAGAAAAAGAAGGGGAAGAATATGTCTTCCCCTTTAGTTCAAGAAACAAAAGGAGGTGAGATTTTGGAGTCGAATTCCCTATTTAAAGGTTTAGTCAGGAGTGAGTCATCCTGCGCAGTCACAATGAGCCTTCATATTTACCACGTGTCTTTTGTACAAAGATATTACAAGGCAAAGAGCTGCAAAGAATTCCCATTCTCATTTCTGATGGATGACAACTAAATCAGAAAGAAGAGAGCAGAATAGAAGTTTTGAGTACTTCATTATTTCCTTTCAGTAACTTTTTTTTTAACATGAAAAGAATGAAGTGTATTTTACATATCGTTAAATGCACAGATTTGAAGTGCAGAGTTAAATGAGCTTTGGAAAATGATCACATCTATATATTCCTGACCCCTATTAAGATATCAAACAATTTTTTCATACCCAGAAAAGTCTCTTGCCTGGAATGTTAATATACCCACCTCTTCCCATGATGCAAGTACTATCCTTATTCCTCTTTTCATCATAGATTAGTGTAGTCTGTTTTGCAGTTTAGTACAAATTAAATCATATAATATGTACATTCGTTTCCAGCATTTTCATTTATCATAATATTTTTAGTAATCTTTTTATAAAAACAGTGTTAGGTTTGAAGAAAACTTATTAAGATAATACAGATAATTCCCAAGTACCCCACACCCACTTTCCTCTATTACATGAGCATGGTAAATGTTTTATAGTTAAAGAACCAATGTTAATGCATCATTATTAAGTAATGTCCATTCTTTATTCAGATTTCCTTAATTTTTACCTAGTGTCCTATCCCAGATACTACATTAAATTTAGTCATTATGTCTTTTTAGGCTTCTTGGTTATGATTGTTTCTCAGACTTTCCCTGTTTTTGATGACCTTAACACTTGAAGATCAGTGGTAAGATATTTTGTAGACTGTTCCTCAATTGGAATTTGATGTTTTTCTCATTTTTAGACTAGAGTTAGGAGTTTCCAAAAGAAAGATCACAGAGGAAAGTGCCATTGTTGTTATATCAAGGGGACGAATTATCAAATGATATAATTGTTGTTAACCTTGATTATCTGCCTCAGGTGGTTTTATTAGGTTTCTCCAGTGTAAAGCAATCCTTTTTTCCCCTTCAGCATAATTACTTGAAGTTCATCTGTTTTGTTGCATATGTACCATAGTTTGTTCCTCTCCATTTCAGAGTAGTATTCCATTATATGATTATAGTGTGACTTAATTGCCCATTCTATGGCCAGTGAACATTTGTGTTTTTCCCAATTTGAAGGTGTTAGGAACAAGGCTGCTATGAACATTCTTTCAACACATTTTTTTGTGTGTACATATGTTTTTATCTCTTTTGGATAAATGACTATAAGTGAAACAGTTCAATTATAGATTTAATGTATATCTAACTTCATGAGAAAATACCTGACCAGTTCACAAAATGGTTAGACCATTTTATATAGCTAGACATGAAGTTCCAATGCATCACATCTTCACTAACTCTTAATATGGTGAGACATTTTAATTTTAGCCCTTCTAGTGGGCATAGGGTAGTATCTCATTATGGCTTAATTGCTATTTCCTTCCTGACTAATGTCATTGAGAATCTTTTCATGTTATTTGGCCACTTACATCTTTTCCATTTTAACTGCTCAGTTACCATGGAAGTCCTTTATCTCCTCTCCATTGGATGTCATTGACATTCTTGTCAAAAGTTATTTGAATGTCTAAGAATGGATCAGTTTCTGGTTCTTTATTTTATTCCATTTATTTGTTTTAGTGTCAAGGCGACACTACACTGTCCTGATTATTTTAGCCTTCCAATGAGTTCTTAAATCTGGTAATGTAAATCATTCATAGTTGTTCTTTTTTTAAAGACGGTTTTCACTCATTTATCACATTTCCATATATATTTTAAGATGTACTTATCAATTTCTATAACAAGCATGCTGGGACTTTGGGATTTCACTGAATCTATTGATGAATTTGGTATGAATCAATATTATAAAAATATTGAGTATACAAAACAGTGATAGAATATAACTCTCCATTTGTTTAGGTATTATTTACTGTCTTTTAGTAATGATTTATAAATTTTATTATATGAGTTGTACACATATTTTATTTCATAAGTCCTAAGTTTTTCAAGTGTTTGTAGGCTTTTTCATTCATTTTTCTGTTTTTGCTACTAATATATAGAAAGACAGTTGATTTTTTGTATATTCATCTTTCTTCCTGAACCACTGCTAGACTGATGGAATCCTTATTATTTTTAACCAAAATAATGATCATCAGTGTTTAACACAGTTTTACCTCTTAAAATTTTTTTCCTTTTTCTCTGAATTTAACTGAGTAGGACCTCCACTGTAACATCAGATACAGGTATGAAAGAGATATCTTTTCCTTTTTCCATATATTAAGGAAAATGTATACACATTTCACCATTAAGTATGATGTTAGGTATAAGTTACTTGTAAATGTTTTTTATCAGATTGTTAAATTTTCTTCCATTCCTAGCTTGCTGAGAATCTTCATAAAAAATTTGTGTTAATACTTTTTTTTGCCAAATACATTTTCTGCATTTATTGAGATGATCATATAGATCTGTCCATTTTTGTCAGTGTATTGAATTACATTGATTAATTTGCAAGTATTAAACCAATCTTTTATACCTATGAGAAATTTCACTTGATCATGGGTTATTCTCTTTATATGATATTTCATTTCTTTTTCTAATACTTAAAAAACACATATGTTATTTCTGGTTTGCATTTTTCTTGTAATGTTTTTGCCTAGTTATGGTTTCAAAGTTGTGCTGGCTTCAAAAAATAAGTTGGAAAACCTTTCTTCTTCTTTTTTTTGAAAGATTTGGTGTAAAATTCATATTATATTTGCTTTTAGATATGTTAAATTTTCAACAGAAAAGCCATCAAAGACCTAGTTTTTATAATGGAATTGTTTTTATTATGAATTCAAATATTTTAACACATAAAGGGCTATTTAGATGTTCTATTTCTCCTCAAGTCCGTTTAATAATATGTCTCTTTCAAGAAATTAATCCATTAATTCTAATTTGTAGAATATATTGGCATACAACTAACTATAAATTCCCTCGTTATAGTTTTAATATCTATAGAATTTCTAGAGATGAGTATCTGCTTTTTCATCCCTGATACTGTTCATTCATGTTTTTTCTTTTTTTTTACTAACCAATATAAACAGGCAATATAATTTTATTCAAATTATCTACTGTGTTTTGTTTATTTCTTTTCTACATCATTGATTTCTGCTCTCTTCTAGTTAGTTTTTATCTTCTACTTACTCTGGATTAAATTTTCTTTCTTTTTCTAGCTTCTTAATGTAGAAGTTTATGTCATTGATTTTAATTCTTTATTCCTTTCTAATATAAACATTTAGAGATATACAATAAATATTTTAAATGTAAATGGACTAAATGTTGCAATCAGAAGACACAGAGTAGGTAAATATATATTAAAAAAAACCAAGACCCATCTATATACTGCCTAGAGGAGACTTACTTCAGACCTAAAGACACATACAGACTGAAAGTGAAGGGATTGGAAAAGATATACCATATAAACAGAAGTGAAAAAAAGTTGGGGTGGCAATACTTATATCAGGCAAAATCAAAAAATATAACAAGAGACAAAGGACATTACATAATTATAAAGGAATCAGTATATCAAGAAGATATAATAATTATAAATATCTATGTACCAAACATAGGGGCACCTAAATATATAAAGCAAATATTAGCATACATGAAAGGAGAAACTGAAAGTGATACAGTAATAATAGGGGACTTTAACATACCACTTACACCAATGGATAAATCAGACAGAGAGAAAATCAATAAGGAAACAGTAGCTTTGGAAATTATTAGACCAGATGGACTTAACAGATATAGACAGAAAACATTCCATCCAAAAACAGCAGAATACACTTTTCAAGTGCATGTGGAACAATTTCCAGGACAGATCACATTAAGCCACAATACAACTCTCAATAAACTTAAGATTAAAATCATCAAGAATCTTTTCCAATCACAATGATACAACACTAGAAATCATTTACAAGAAAAAGCTGGAAAAAGCACAAACACATAGAGGTTAACTGTGCTACAAACAACCAATGGGTTAACAAAGAAACCGAAGAGGAAATAAAAAATACAGCAGAGAAAAGGAAAATGTTATAAGATAATTTTTTTAATATAATTTATTTTGGTATCATTAATCTACAATTACATGTGCAATATTATGGTCATTAAACTACCCCCTTCATCACGTCTCCCCCACCAACCCCATTACAGTCACTGTCCATCAGCGTAGTGAGATGCTATAGAGTCACTACTTGTCTTCTCTGAGTTGTACAGCCTTCCCCAAGCCCACCCAACATTACATCTGCTAATCATAATGCCCCTTTTTCCCCCTTGTCCCTCCCGTCCCACCCATCCACCTCAGTTTCTTTCCCTTTGGTAACTACTAGTCCATTCTTGGGTTCTGTGAGTCTGCTGCTGTTTTGTTCCTTCAGTTTTTTTTTCTTTGCTCTTATACTCCACATTCGAGTGAGATCATTTGATATTTGTCTTTTTCCGCATGGTTTATTTCACTAAGCATAATACCCTCTAGCTCCATCCATGTTGTTGCAAATGGTAGGATTTGTTTTCTTCTTATGGCTGAATAATATTCCACTGTGTATATGTACCACATCTTCTTTATCCATTCATCTACTGATGGACACTTAGGTTGCTTCCATTTCTTGGCTATTGTAAATAGTGCTGCAATAAACATACGGGTGCATCTGTCTTTTTCAAACAGGGCTGCTTCATTCTTAAGGTAAATTCCTAGGAGTGGGATTCCTGGGTCAAATGGAATTTCTATTTGAGTTTTTTTGAGGAACCTCCATACTGCTTTCCACAATGGTTGAACTAATTTGCATTCCCACCCGCAGCGTAGGAGGCTTCTCTTTTCTCCACATCCTCGCCAACATTTGTTGTTGTTTGCCTTTTGGACGTTGGCCATCCTCACTGGTGTGAGGTGATATCTCATTATGGTTTTAATTTGCATTTCTCTGATGATTAGCCATGTGGAGCATCTTTTCATGTGCCTGTTGGCCATCTGAATTTCTTCTTTGGAGAACTGTCTATTTATGTCCTATGCCCATTTCTTAATTGGATTATTTGATTTTTGTTTGTTGAGGTGCGTGAGTTCTTTATATATTTTGGATGTCAACCCCTTATCGGATGTCATTTATGAATATATTCTCCCATACTGTAGGATGTGTTTTTGTTCTACTGATGTTGTCCTTCGCTGTGCAGAAGCTTTTCAGCTTCATATAGTCCCACTTGTTTATTTTTGCTTTTGTTTCCCTTGCCTGGGGAGATATGTTCATGAAGAAGTAGCTCATGTTTATGTCCAAGAGAATTTTGCCTATGTTTTTTTCTAAGAGTTTTATAGTTTCATGATTTACATTCTGGTCTTTGATCCACCTTGAGTTTGTTTCATGTATGGGGTTAGATGGTAGTCCAGTTTCATTCTCTTACATGTAGCTGTCCAGTTTTGCCAACACCAGCTGCTGAAGAGGCTGTCATCTCCCTATTGTATATCCAAGGTTCCTTTATTATATATTAATTGACTGTATAGTTTGGGTTAATGTTTGGATTTTCTATTCTATTCCACTGATGTGTGGGTCTGTTTGTGTGCCAATACCAAATTGTCTTGATTACATTGGCTTTGTAGTGGAGCTTGAAGTCAGGGAGCGTAATTCCCCCTGTTTTATTCCTCCTTCTCAGGATTGCTTTGGCAATTCGGGGTCTTTTGTCGTTCCATATGAATTTTAGAATTATTTGTTCCAGTTCATTGAAGAAAGCTGTTGGTAGTTTGATAGGGATCCCGTTGAATCTGTAGATTGCTTTAGGTAGTATGGCCATTTTGACTACATTTATTCTTCCTAGCCAAGAGCATGGGATGAATTTCCATTTGTTAGTGTCCTCTTTAATTTCTCTTAGGACTGTCTTGTAGTTTTCAGGTTATAGGTCTTTCACTTTCTTCGTTAGGTTTATTCCTAGGTATTTTATTCTTTTTGATGCAATTGTGAATGGAATTGTTTTTCTGATTTCTCTTTCTGTTAGTTCATCGTTAGTGTATAGGCAAGCAACAGATTTCTGTGTGTTAATTTTATAACCTGCAAGTTTGCTGAATTCAGATATTAGTTCTAGTAGTTTTGGAGTGGAGTCTTTAGGGTTTTTTATGTACAATATAATGTCATCTGGACAAAGTGACAATTTGACTTCTACTTTACCAATCTGGATGCCTTGTATTTCTTTGTTTTGTCTGATTGCCATGGCTAGGACCTCCAGTACTATGTTGAGTAACAGTGGAGAGAGTGGGCATCCCTGTCTTGTTCCTGACCTTAGATGAAAAGCTTTCAGCGTTTTGCCGTTAAGTATGATGTTAGCTGTGGGTTTGTCATATATGGCCTTTATGATGTTGAGGTACTTGCTGTCTATACCCATTTTGTTGAGAGTTTTAATCAGGAATGGATGCTGAATTTTGTCAAATGCTTTTTCAGCATCTATGGAGATGATCATGTGGTTTTTGTTCTTCTTTTTGTTGATGTGGTGGATGATGTTGATGGATTTTCGAATGTTGTACCATCCTTGCATCCCTGGGATGAATCCCACTCGATCATGGTGTATGATCCTCTTGATGTATTTTTGGATTTGGTTTGCTAATATTTTGTTGAGTATTTTTGCATCTACAGTCATCAGGGATATTGGTCTGTTATTTTCTTTTTTGGTGAGGTCTTTGCCAGGTTTTGGTATTAGAGTGATGCTGGCTTCATAGAATGCGTTTGGAAGTATTCCCTCCTCTTCTATTTATTGGAAAACTTTAAGGAGAATGGGTGTTATTTCTTCTCTATATGTCTGGTAGAATTCAGAGGTGAATCCATTTGGCCCGGGGGTTTCGTTCTTGGGTAGTTTTTTGATTACCGATTCAATTTCGTTGCTGGTGATTGGTCTGTTTAGTTTTTCTGCTTCTTGGTTGGTCATTCTTGGAAGGTTGTGTTTTTTAAGAAGTTGTCCATTTCTTGTACGTTTTCCGGCTTGTTAGCATATAGATTCTCATAAAATTCTCTTACAATTCTTTGTATTTCTGTGGGGTCCATCATTATTTTTCCTTTCTCATTTCTGATTCTGTTTATGGGTGTAGATTCTCTTTTTCTCCTAATAAATCTGGCTAGGGGTTTATCTATTTTGTTTATTTTTTCAAAGAACCAGCTCTTGGTTTCATTGATTTTTTCTGTTGTTTTATTCTTCTCAGTTTTATTTAATTCTTCTGTGATCTTTATTATGTCCTTCCTTCTGGTGACTTTGGTTCTCATTTGTTCTTCTTTTTCCAGTTTCAGTAATTGTGTCTTTAGACTATTCATTTGGGAATGTTCTTCCTTCTTTAAATCGGCCTGGATTGCAATATACTTTCCTCTTAGAACTGCCTTCACTGTGTCCCACAGAAGTTGTGGCTTTGTGTTGTTACTGTCATTAGTCTCCATATATTCTTTGATATCTGTTTTGATTTGGTCATTAACCCACTGATTATTTAGGATAATATTGTTAAGTCTCCATGTATTTGTGAGCTTTTTTGTTTTCTTTCTAAAATTTATTTCTAGTTTTATACCTTTGTGATCTGAGAAGTTGGTTGGTAGAATTTCAATCTTGTTGAATTTACTGAGGTTCTTTTTGTGGCCTAGTATGTGGTCTATTCTGGAAACTGTTCAATGTGCACTTGAGAAGCATGTGTATCCTGTTGCTTTTGGATGTAGAGTTCTGTAGATGTCTGTTAGGTCCATCTGTTCTAGTGTGTTGTTCAGTGTCTCTGTGTCCTTACTTATTTTCTGTCTGGTTGATCTGTCCTTTGGAGTGAGTGGTGTGTTGAGTTCTGCTAAAATGAATGCGTTGTTTTCTATTTACTCCTTTAATTCTGTTAGTATTTGTTTCACATATGCTGGAGCTCCTGTGTTGTGTGCATATATATTTAAAATGGTTATATCCTCTTGTTGGACTGACCCCTTTTATCATTATGTAATGTCCTTCTGTATCTCTTGCTACTTTCTTCATTTTGAAATCTATTTTGTCTGATACAAGTACTACAACACCTGCTTTTTTCTCCTTTTCATTTGCATGAAATATCTTTTTCCATCCCTTCACCTTTAGTCTGTGTATATCTTTGGGTTTGAGGTGAGTCTCCTGTAGGCAGCATATAGATGGGTCTTGCTTTTTTATCCATTCAGCAACTCTGTATCTTTTGAGTGGTGCATTCAGTCCATTTACATTTAGGGTGATTATCGATAAATATATGCTTATTGCCATTGCTGGCTTTAGATTCGTGGTTACCAAGGGTTCAAGGGTAGCTTCTCTCCTATCTAACAGTCTAACTTAACTTTCTTGTTAAGTTATTGTAAACACAGTCTGATGATTCTTAATTTCTCTCCCTTCTTATTCTTCCTCCTCCATTCTTATATACTAGGTGTTTTATTCTTTGCCTTTAGTTAGCATTTGGATGGTCTCCTTTTTTGCTATGATTTTATTTTCTCTGCTGACCTCTTTTTAGTCTTAGGAGTGCTTCCATCTAGACCAGTCCTTTTAAGATATCATGAAGAGGTGATATATGGGAGCTAAATTCCCTCAGCTTTCGCTTGTCTGGAAATTGTTTAATCCCTCCCTAAAATTTAAATGATAATTGTGCTGGGTCCAATATTCTTGGTTCCAGGCCCTTCTGTTTCATTACGTTAAATATATCATGCCATTCTCTTCTGGCCTGTAAGGTTTCTGTTGAGAAGTCTGATGATAGTCTGATGAATTTTCCTTTGTAGGTGATATTTTTTCTCTCTAGCTGTGTTTAATACTCTGTCCTCATCTTTGATCTTTGTCATTTTAATTATTATGTGTCTTGGTGTTGTCTTTCTTGGGTCCCTTGTGTTGGGGGATCAGTAGGCTTCCATGGTTTAAAAGACTATTTCCTTCCCACACTTGGGGAAATTTTCAGCAATTGTTTCTTCAAAGACACTTTCTATCCCTTTTTCTCTCTCTTCTTCATCTGGTACTCCTATAATGCGAATGTTGTTCCGTTTGGATTGGTCATACAGTTCTTTTCAAATTCTTTCATTGCTAGAGATGCTTTTATCTCTCTTTGCCTCAGCTTCTCTGTATTCCTCTTCTCTGATTTCTATTCCATTAACAGTCTCTTGCATCTCATCCAGTCTGCTGCTAAGGCCGTCGATCGCTTGTCTTATCTCTGCATTGTCTTTCCTCACTTCCTTCACTTCCTCCCTTAGCTCTTGCATATTTCTCTGTAGATCCATCAGTATGGTTATGACTTTTATTCTGAATTCTTTTTCCGGAAGATTGTGCATGTCCATCCCATCAGGCTCCCTCTCTGGGGTTGTCTGGGTAAGCTTTGTTTGTACCATATTCTTCTGTCTTTTCATGGTGATAGAAGTGGTCAGAAATAGAAGAAAAGAAGAAAGGGAAAACAGAGAAAACACAAAATAACGCCTGCCTGGTGTAGTTTCTGTGAAGATCCTGTACGTGGCGCTCCTGCTCCACTATTCCGCTGCCACGCGGCTTGGCCCTTTGTGACTCTGGCCAGGGAGGGAATGAATGGGAGGCTGCTGATATCTGTGAGAAGTCTAGGTGAGACTGCTTTTCTCAGCCACAGTCCAAAGGGACTGAATTTCCCCAGGACTCCCAGCCTGCTTGGTTGAGTGCGCTGGGATGATCCTGCTCCTCCGTTGGACCCCTGTCTCTTTAAGACCCCTAATAAAGAGCGTGGTTTCCTTTTGTCCCTGGGAACTAGCTGGGTGGACCTCCCTTTTTGGATTCTGCACCTCTGTCTCTCCAATCTCCAATACACCACGTGAAGTGTGTCAGTGCTCCCGGCGTAGATCACCAGGACTGGTTATTTGGCAGGCCTGTGCTTCCACTCCCTCCCTCTCTGAATCTTCTCTTCCCGCTGGTGTCCTGGGGTGGGGGAGTCCTTGGGTCCTGCCAGGACACAGCTCCGTATCTTACTTGATTTGCGGGGTGCCGAGTCCTCTCAGGTGTAGCTGCAGGCTGGTGCCATCCTGTGTTTTCTGTCTCTCTTTTAGGAATAGTTGTATTTGTTGTATTTTCATAGGTATATTCGGTTTTAGGAGGAGATTTCCACTGCCCTGCTCACACCGCCATTTTCCCGGAAGTCTCCATTACAAGAGAATTTTACAAAAGATTATATACTCATAAATCACACAACCTAGAGGAAATGGACACCACCAAAGAACTATTAGAGTTAATGTACAAATTCTGTAAAGTTACAGAATACTAAATCAATATATGGAAATCTGTTGCATCTCTGTATACTAAAAATGAACTAGCAGAAAGAGAAATTAAGAAAACAATCTCATTTAAATTTCATCAAAAAGGATAAAATACATAGGAATAAATTTAACCAAGAAAGTAAAAGACTTGTACTCTGAAAACTACAAGACATCAATGAAAAAAACTGAAGATATACTGTGTTCGTGCTTGGGAAGAACTAATATTGTTAAAATGTCCATACAACCCAAAGCAATCATAGAATCAATGCAACCCATCAAAACTTCAATGCCATTTTGCAAAGAACTAGAAGAAAGAATCCTAAAATTTGTAAAGAACAATGAAGCCTCCAAATAGCCAAACCAATCTTGAGAAAGAAGAAAGTTGGAGGTATTATGCTTCCCAATTTCAAACTGTACTACCAAGCTATAATAATCAAAACATCTACTGCTGGCACAAAATAGACATGTAAATCAATGGAAAAGAAGAGAGAGCCCAGAAATAAACCCACACTTATACAGTCAACTAATCTATTACAAAAGAGGCAAGAATATGCAAAGGGGAAAGTGAGTCTCTTCAATAAACGGTACTGTGAATACTGGACAGCTACATGCAAAAGAATGAAACTGGACCCCTTACACATACACAAAAATAAACTTGAGATAGGTTGTAAGACCAGAAACCATAAAACTCCTAAAAGAAAACAGAGACAGTAAGCTTTTGTATATTGGCCTTAACAATTTTTTTCTGGATATGTCTTCCCAGGCATATGAAAGCAAAAATTAAAAATGGGACTACTTGAAACTAAAGAGATTCGGCACAGTGCTGGAAACCATCAATAAATTGAAAAGGTAACTTACTGAATGGGAGAATATATTTGTAAATGATATATCCAATAAGAGGCTGATATCCCTATTCTATCTCTTACAACTCAACACCCAAAAAAACCCAATAATCCAATTAAAAAATGGGCAGAGAAACTGAGCAGCCATTTTCCAGAAAGGACATACAGATGGCCAACAGACACATGAAAACATGCTTAAAAACAGTAATCATCAGGGAAATGCAAATCAAAACCACAATGAGATGTCATCTCATACCAATCAGAATTGCTTATATTCAAAAAGAGAAGAAATGACAAGTGTTGGTGAAGATGTGGAAAAAAGGGAACCTTCATACAATGTTGGTAGGAATGTAAATTGGTGCAGCCACTATGGAAAGCATTAATGGAGTTTCCTCAGAAAATGAAAAATAGAAATACCAAACAAACTGGTAATTCCACTTCTGGGTATTTATCTGAAGAAAACAAAAACTCTAATTTGGAAAGGCATATGCACTCTTATGTTTACTGAAGTATTATTTACAGTAGCCAATATAAGGAAGCAACCTATTTGTTGATTGATAGATGAATGAATAAAGAAGATATGGTACCTATATACAATGGAATATTACTCAACTATAAAAAGTGATGAAATCTTGCCATTCACAACAACATAGATGGGCCTAGAAGGTATTATACTAAGTGAAGTAAGTCAGACAGAGAAAGACAAATACCATATTGTTTCACATACGTGGAATCTAAAACACAAAATGAATAAACAAACAAAACCTAGAAACATATTCATAAATACAAAGAACAAACTGGTGTTTGCCAGGACACAGTGGGGTGGAGATTTGGGAAAATAAGTCAAGGGGATAAAGAGGTATGAACTTGCAGTTACAAAATAAATAACTCATGGGTAAGAAGTTCTGCATAGGAAATATAGTCAATAATATTTCAATAACTTTGTATGGTGACAGATGGTAACTACACTTATGGTGGGGAGCAATTTATAATTTATACAAATGTCAAATCACTATACTGTATACCGGAAACTAATATAATATTGCATCAACTACTTCAATAAAAAATTTAAAAAATTTTGGAGATTTAAATATTACTCTAAACCACATTTAACTACATCATGCAAAATGTGGTATTTTATTTTTATTAATTTTATTATTACTACAAAATATTTTCTAATTTGTTTTGCGTTTGTTTTTTGACTTAGACTTTTTAAAATTTTCACACCTTAGGGATTCCCTAAGCATTTTTTTCAAAATAAAATTTGTACTGTAATTATATTTTGGTCAATAAACAATTTGTACTTAATTTTTTAATATTTGTCTTTTGAACAAAAATAAAGTCCATTTTGCAGTACTCGGTGTATAATGTAAAACTCTGTTTTGTTTTGGCTATATTTTTATACATGTCCATTTTGGTCAAGTTGATTAGTAGTGTTATTCAAGTCTTCTCTACTACTTTGTCTATTTTTCTATCAATTACAGAGAGAAGAACGTTAAAATCAACTCTAATTATGTATTTTTATTTCTTCTTTATTTTTTGATTCATTTAATTTGAAATTCTATTATTAGATAAATAGACATTTTAAATTGTTATATTATCCTGATTTTGATTAATTTATGTTTTTATGGTTATACATCTTTCTTACTTGTCATGTTTTGTCTCAAAGATGACTTTATTATTTATTAATGGAGCTATCCAACCTTTCTCATAATTATGGTTTTCATATATCTTAATCCACACTTATATTTTCAAGCCTAAAATAACATACATTTCAGCTTTCCTTTTATCCAGCCTGAAAATCTCTTTTTTAATTTTAGTTTTTAGTCTAATTACTTTAATGTAATTATTGATGTGACTGTCATCTTGCTATTGATTTTCTATTTGTTCCATCATAGCTGTACTTTGTAGTTAATTTTATGCACTAAGAAAACTTAAAGGGCCAAAGAAAAGATGTCTGCAATGAGTCCTGATTGTTTTACCTAATAAAAAACTATCTTCCAAAAAAATCTTTAATTACAGATGAATAAACTAGTAAATCAGTTTAATTACTTAACAATGATATTGAGTAGTTATTTTGGCAGTCTCTTAATTTTATTCTAACCAGTAATTTAGCAAGTACCCCCAACAATTCCATGAATGGAATTCCGTAGATGTTCATCAAATCATACTAATCTTCCTCCTGTCCCTGATATCAATTTATTTAAAGAAATCATAAGTATATACAATTAAAAAAAGAGTTAATGAGGAAAGATTAAAGATGGCAGCATGAGAGGTGAGACAGAGAACTCCTCCCAAAACCACATATAATATGAAAATATAGTTAATACAACTAATCTTAAAAGAGCAACTGGAAAGAAGGCTGTGTCAGACTGCATACACTGGAAGAATGGAGAAGACTTCACAAAACAGGGTAATGTACCAAAGCCTTGATCCATCAGGACCAAAGCCCTTCCCCCACCCCAACTCACTGGTGGGAGGAAGAGAAACAGAGCGGGGAGGGGGTGGAAGCCTAGGACTGCTGAACAGCCAGCTCTGGAGATCTGCTTTGGGAGCACAAACCTACATTGCATGGAGCTTTGGAGATTAGTGGGGTTGGAAAACTAAGACAGGCAGAAAAATTGGAAAGACTGAGATTCTAGCCATTTGTGGAGGACAGGGATCCACATCGGGCTGCTCTGGGACAAAGAAAAGGCAGGCAGTCTGAGAAGCTTCCTAGCAGCAAGAGGGCTGCTGAAGGGGCAGGCATTGCATGGAGCTTGTTGCTTAGGAGAACAGACAGATGGACAAGGTTGTCTGGGCACACTCTGCCCAGCAAGTTGGGAACTTTCAGGAGCTTCAGGTGCTCCACCCCACTGGCTAGCTACTCAGCTCCGAACCCCCCCCCATTGTGATACACAGCCTAATGCACCTTCCTCCTGGCCTGCTGACACTGGCTCACAAACTGGCAGTCCCTGCCCTGGCATCAGGCCAGCCAGAGGGAGGCCCTGCCTATGGCAGCAACAAACACAAAGCACAGAGGCTTACACCTGTGTGCTTGACTCACTGGTTCTGACAGTGGACACAGGCACTGCAGCCGGAAAGCATGAAACAGCTCTTTCCTCCCTCCAGGCACAAGCGCCGCTCCCCTGCAACCCCTGACATCACTACAGGGGCTGAGCAGCTCCAGAGACTAGAGCTTATGGGCACTAGAGGGTGCTACATACAAATATGAAATGTCAAAGGAACTCAGTTCAAACCAAAATCTTGCAAAGACCAGGAAAAGGCCCTAGTGAAACTGAACTCACCAATCTTCCTGAAAGAGAGTTCAAAATAAGAATCATAAACATGCTCATGAAAGTACAGAAAAATATTTAAGAACTCAGGAACAAATTTAGGATGGATATTTAATCATTAAGAAATTCCATATCTGAAATGAAACATACAATGAAAGGATTTAAAAGCAGATAAGACATAGAAGAGACAGTAAATGGAATAGAAATTAGAGAACAGGAATACAAAGAAGCTGAGGCACAGAGAGAAAAAAGGATCTCTAAGAATGAAAAAATATTGAGAGAACTGTGTGACCAATTCAAACAGAACAATATTCTTATTACAGAGGTACCAGAAGAAGAAGAGAGAACAAGGGATAGAAAGTGTCATTGAAGAGGTAATTGCTGAAAACTTCCCCAATCTGGGGAAGGAGATAGTCTCTCAGGCCAGGGAGGTGCACAGATCTCCCAACACAAGGGACACAAAGAAGATAACACCAAGACATATAATAATTATAATGGCAAAAATCAAGGATAAGGACAGAATTTTAAAAGCAGCTAGAGAGAGAAAAAATCACATACTAAGGAAAACCCATCAGGCTATCAGACTTCTCAACAGAAAACTTGCAGGACAGAAGGGAGTGGCATGATATATTTAATTCAATGAAAAAGAAGGGCCTCAACCAAGAATACTCTACTCGGAAGATTATCATTTAAATTTGAAGGAGGGATTAAACAATTCCCAGATAAGCAAAAGCTGAGAGAATGCACCTTCCACAACCACCTTTACAGTGTATTTTGGGGGGACTGCTAAATATGGAAGTGTTACTAAGGCTAAATAGCTGTCACCAGGGGAAATAAACAACAGTAAAGAAAGTAGAACAATTAATTACTAAGCAGTTGCAAAATCAAACCAACTACCCCCAAACACAAGGGATAGGTAAAGAGTACAGAATATGACACCTAATATATAAAGAATGGAGGAGGAAGAAAAAGTAGGAAAAAAAAGAACATTTATGTTGTGTTTGTAATAGCATACTAAGTGAGTTAAATTAGTCTGTTAGATAGTAAGGGAATTACCCTTGAACCTTTGGTAACCACAAATCTAAAGCCTGCTATGGCGATAAGTACATACCTATCAATAATAACGCTAAATGTAAATGGTCTGAACACACCAGTAAAAAGAATGAATGGATTAAAAACAAGACCTGTCTATATGCAGCCTGCAACATACTCACTTCAAACCCAAAGACATGCACAGACTGAAAGTAAAGGAATGGAAAAAGATATTTCATGCAACTAATAGGGAGAAAAAATCAGGAGTTGCAGTACTTGTATCAGAAAAAATAGACGTTGAAACAAAGAATGTAACAAGAGACAAAGAAGGACATTACATAATGATGAAAGGGTCAGTCCAATAAGAGGATATAACTATTACAAATATCTATGCTACCAACACAGCATCACCTAGATATGTGAAACAAATACTGAGAGTTACAGGGGGAAATAGAATGCAATACATTCGTTTTAGGAGACTTCAACACACCACTCACTACAAAGGACACATCAAACAGACAAAAAAAAAAGTAAGGAGACAGAGGCACTGAACAACGTATTAGAACAGATGGACCTAATGGAAATCTGCAGAACATTCAGTCCAAAGCAACAGGATAGACATTATTCTCAAGTGCACATGGAACATTTTCAAGAATAGATCATATACTAGGCAACAAAAAGAGCCTCAGTAAATTCAAAAAGATTGAAATTGTACCAAGCAGCTTCTCAGACGAAGAACAATCTCATATGAATAGTCTAAACTCACAATTAATGAAACTAGAAAAAGAAGAACAAATAAGGCTGAAAGTCAATAGAAAGAGGGACATAATAAAGATTAGAGCATAAATAAATAAAATCGACAAAAATAAAACAATAGAAAGAATAAATGAAAGTAGGAGCTGGTTCATTGAGAATATAAACAAAATGGATAATCTCATAGCCAGACTTACCAAAAAAAAGTCTACAAACAGAAACAGAATCAGAAATGAGAAAGGAAAAATTACTATGGACACAACAGAAATACAAAGAATTACTAGAGAATATTATGAAAAATTATATGCTAACAAACTGGATAACCTACAAGAAATAGACATCTTTCTAGAAAAATACAACCTTCCAAGGCTGACCCAGGAAGAAACAGAAAATCTGAATAGACCAATTACCAGCAACAAGATTGCAATGGTAAACAAAAAACTACCTAAGAACAAAACACCAGTACCAGATGGTTTCACTGCTGAATTTTATTAAGCATTTAGTGAAGACCTAATACTCATCCTCCTTAAAGTTTTCCAAAAAGTAGAAGAGGAGGGAATACTCCCAAACTCATTCTATGAGGCAGTATCACTTTAATACCAAAACCAGGAAAAGACACCACAAACAAAGAAAACTACAGACCAATATCCCTGATGAATGTAGATGCAAAAATATTCAACAGAATATTAGCAAACCAATTCAAAAATACAACAAAAAGGTCATCCATCATGATCAAGTAGGATTTATTCCAGTGATGCAAGGATGGTACAACATTCAAAAATCCATCAACATCATCCACCACATCAACAAAAAGAAGGACAAAAACCACATGATCATCTGCATAGATGCTGAGAAAGCATTCAACAAAATTCAATATCCATTCACGATAAAAACTCTCAACAAAATGGGTATAGAGGGCAAGCAACTCAACATAATAAAGGCCATATATGACAAATCTACAGCCAACATTATACTTTACAGTGAGAAGCTGAAAGCTTTTCCTTTGAGATCTGGAACAAGACAAGGATGCCCACTCTCCCCACTTTTATTCAACATAGTTCTGGAGGTCTTAGCCATGGGAATCAGACAACACAAAGAAATAAAAGGCATACAGATTGGCACAGAAGAAGTTAAAACTGTCCCTGCTTGCAGATGACATGATATTGTACATAAAAATCCCTAAAAAATCCACTCCAAAACTACTAGATCTAATATCTGAATTCAAAAATTTTCAGGATATAAAATTAATACACAGAAATCTGTTGCATTCTTATACACTAATGATGAACTAGCAGAAAGAGAAATCATGAAAACAATTCCATTCACAATTGCATCAAAAAGAATAAAATACCTAGGAATAAACCTAACCAAGGAAGTGAAAGACCTATACTCTGAAAAGTACAAGATACTCATGAGAGAAATTAAAGAAGATACCAATAAATGGAAACACATTCTGTGCTCATGGATAGGGAGAATTAATATTGTCAAAACGGCCATCCTGCCTAAAGCATCTACAGATTCAATGCAATCCCTATCAAAATACCAAGAGCATTCTTCAAAAAACTAGAGCAAATGTTTCTAAAATTCATATGGAACCACAAAAGACCCTGAATAGCCAGAGCAATCCTGAGAAGGAAGAATAAAGCCAGTTGGATTATGAACCCCAACTTCAAGCTCTACTACAAAGCCAAAGTAATTAAGACAATTTGGTACTGGCACAAGAACAGACCCATAGACTAACAGACTTGAGAGCCCATATATAAACCCAAGCATATATGGTCAATTGATATATGATAAATGAGTCATGGATATACAATGGGGAAATGACTGCCTCTTCAACAACTGGTGTTGGGAAAACTGGACAGCTACATCTAAGAGAATGAAACTGGATTATTGTCTAACCCCATACACAAAAGTAAACTCAAAATGGATCAAAGACCTCAATGTAAGTCATGAAACCATAAAATTCTTAGAGAAAACCTATGCAAAAATATCTTGAATATAAACATGAATAACTTTTTCCTGAACACATCTCCTTGGGCAAGGAAAATAAAATAAAACATGAACACATGGGACTACATCAAGTTAAAAAGGTTCTGTACCACAAAGGACAACATCAACAGAACAAAAGGCATCCTACAGTATGGGAGAATATGTTTGTAAATGACATATCTGACAAGGGGTTTACATCCAAAATACATAAAGAACTCACACTCCTGAACACCCAAAAAGAAAATAACCCTATTAAAAAATATGAACAGACAATATGAACAGACACTTCTACAAAAGTAATTCAGATGGCCAACAGGCACATGAAAAGATGCTGCACATCACTAATTATCAGGGAAATTCAAATTAAAACCATAATGAGATATAACCTCACACCAGTTAGAATGGCCAACATAGAAAAGACTAGAAACAACAAATGCTGGTGAGGATGCAGGGAAAGGGAACTGTCCTACACTGCTTGTGGGAATGTAAACTAGTTCAACCATTGTGGAAAGCAATATGGAGGTTCCTCAAAAAACTAAAAATACAAATACCATTTGACCTGGGAATTCCACTCCTAGGAATTTACCCAAAGAAAACAACTCAGATTCAAAAAGACATATGCACCCCTATGTTTATCACAGCACTATTTACAATAGCTTAGATATGGAAGCAACCTAAGTGTCCATCAGTAGATGAATGGATAGAGAAGAGGTGGTACATATACACAATGGAATACTATTCAGCCATAAGAAAGAAACAAATCCTACCATTTGCAACAACATGGATGGAACCAGAGGGTATTTTGCTCAGTGAAATAAGTCAGGCAGAGAAAGGAGAAAGACAAATACCAAATGATTTCCCTCATTCATGGAGTATAACAATGAAGCAAAACTGAAGGTACAAAAATAGCAGCCTACTCACAGACTCCAAGAAAGGACTAGTGATTTCTAAAGGGGAGGGTTTGGAAAGGGTGGGTGGGGTGGGATGGAGCAGGGGATTGTGGGGTGTCATGACTGATGCACGTGGTGTGTGTGGAGTCATGAGGAGGACAGTGTAGCTCAAAGAAGACAAATAGGGACTCTGTAGCATCTTACTTCATTGATGGACAGTGACTGCAATGGGGTATGTGCCAGGACTCGATAATAAGGTTGAATGTAATAACCACATAGTTTTTCTTGTGAAACCTTCATAAGATTGTATATCAATGATACCTTTAAAAAATAAATGAAATATAAAAGACAAAAAAAAGAGTTAATGAGTTGTGTATTTGAAACCAATATGTTTGTATACCAATAATTCACACACAAAAAAAATATTAATGATGCAGAAAACATAGATGCTTTCTAAAGAGAACAATGTGCTTTTTACAAATACTCAAACTGTGTGGCAATTATTCTAGGGATATTTTCTCCTACAAAAGTACATTGCATTCCAGTATTTCAATACCAAAAATATTTTGAAATACTGAATTGTTATCTACACATCAAAAACATTTACATAAGTTAAGAAATGCCAGTATTTTTGAAATACATTATTATAAAATATTGAGATATTACAATTTTTTAAATTAGAAGGAGATAGAATTTAAAAGTTTAACACTGTTTCCTCTAATGAAATTTGACAGATTTTTGTTTCTTTTAAAGGTTGAGATATAGACTACTTTTTCTTTCTTTTTTTTGCTATCCTTCAGAATGACATTCATAATTTTTGTCACTGTACACCTAGTAAAAACATTTTTTATATAAGCCATAATTATATATTTTTTATATAATTCCATTTTATGACAATTAATGTGCCTAACTTGATACAATTTAGAAGAGGAAGATATCAAATGCTATGCTATGTCTTAAATAATTTAGCCAATGAATCAAACTTTCATGAAATCTGATTGCTATTGAGAGCTATATAAACATATCACCTATCTCATATTATTGTTGTAGGCTATATTCCTTGTATTTTAAGAAGAGTATCTTTGAATCAAGGACTTTTGTGCAAGTACTTTATTTAAGATATGACCCAGGGAGTAGGAGGAGGGATCAGGGATTGTTAATCAGGAAAGGTAGGAAAGCCTTTCTAAATATAAGTCTTTTAGATGACCACTGTGTACCACAAGGGCTGGAACTACCTGTAAAAGACAGAATATCACCCAAGATTTTGCTCCTTGAAGCATGGAGGTATAACTTTTATTCACTCATTGGCTAAAGGCTACCGTAAGAAAAATATCCTTGCATGTCCAGGCTACACTAGCACACAGAACGAGAAGGCTCCCATATCATTGGGCAAATCTTGGGGCAGAGAGCACCTTTGTGTCTAAACACTTATAGCAAGTGTGAATGTAAGCAGGCACAGCTATATCCGAAATCAATGAGGAAATAGCATATCTAATTCTAGGGAAACATACAGTTTTGATTCAAAAGTTTGGAAAAGAAATTAACTGTTTAAAGAACACAAAAACAAATGATTAAGAAAACCAATATTATATTATCCTAAACTAATAAAACAAATGTTATACAAGAACCTGAAATTAGAATAAGAAATAAAATCTTCCCCAGAGAGTGCTTCCTCTGAAATGGAAGTGATTGCACCTTAGGCTGTGAGGAAATTCACCTAGTGCCAAAGACTTGCTTAATTTAGTAAATTCAGATTTTGGAAATACAACAGGAAGATTAGGATGTGAGAGTCTGGAATGGGATCAGTGTAAAAAGTTTAACAACAAAGATAAACAAGGAGAAAAAAACCATGTACATGGTAAGGAGGGGCTGGAGAATTCAAGAATTGCAAATAGTCAAGGCCTTGATCATAAAGGTTTTGATGTCTCATAGTGGAAAGGAATTAATTTGGAAATGTAATGAATTGTCATTGGAAGAGAGAAGGGAGAATAAAAATGAGGGAACTAATGTAGTTCTGGAGTAGAGCTGAATAGGAATGTGTTGTTACATATATCATTATTAAAATTTATGGGTTGTTTCCAAATATATACCAAAGTATAGTGTATGGATTTTCAATCACTAGTGACTCTGATTTCATTATATAGATTTCAGACTTGAAAAAGCATTTAGATATATCATGTCATGCTTCATTTTGTATTAAGTACCAAAGCATTCTGTAGGTCCATCATGTAATTTATAGGATATTTATGAATATTAGAATATTTAGAATGCATAATATATTGACTATATGTGATAATTAACAACCAACAGTATATATACATACTACACACAGCTGTGTGCTTCATTTTGTACTAAATTTAAATTTAGTTTAGTTTAATGATCAACAGGCTAAAATACCTTAAGTTCTTTTTGGAACTAGACATTTCCTAAAATATATACAAATAATTTATTCAGTTTTAAAATATAATGGCTACATTACACAAAGCTACTAAGTAAGGTTTGATATTCATTATAAAACATGCATATTGTAAATAGATATGATTTTAATTTTTGTGTGTGTGACGAACTTATAAACTAAGACTTCCCCACTAGAAGCGGTCCTAATTTCTTGTTTGATCACCCTTAAGCATTGACTATATGAAAGAGTCCTTTAACTGTGGTTGGATATTAACTGAGTATTGACTGTGAATCCTAACACTGATGCCATGAACACACATACTTCATTTCCATGTGGTTTGAGTCCTAGCCACTTGTCCATACACACTGCTTTTTTACACATTCTGAAAACATTCTCAAGTAAATATTTTAAGTAGAAAACATATAATGACATATACCTTTACAACTCTAAACATAAGTACAATTTTAATAGCAGAAAAAATGGTATCCTTTGGTAATTTACTTGTTCCTTCGTCCTGAATTCTCCAGTGAGTGCTAAAAGTCAGAAAAATTAGCAGTTCTCAGTTTAACCCTTATGGAGGGTAAAACCATTGTAACATTTCGCCGCCCTCTACAGGATGCAAATGTAAGTTGTTTGGGTGGTGGAACTTTGCTTCTCTTACTGTAATTTGAAAATGAAACTCTCAAGCAAGGAACCCAAATTTAAAACAACAGTGGTACAGCAAAGGAGAGTGGGGAAGATGCAAACTGAGTTCTCATAAAATTAATGAATTTGTGAAGACATATTGTACCCAGCAAGATTTCCCCAAACTGAAAATAACAGCAATAAAAATGTCATAGTATGATAAGGTGGAAATAACTCATGACAGGTTTTATGAATTGTTCAAACAAGGAAAGAGAGAGAGAGAGAGAGAGGAGAGACAGAGAGAAAAGAACAGGAGATAGGGAGAGAAAATATTATAAAAAAATGAGTGGGTGTTATTGTCTGATCTCTTTTTTTCTCCCTTTTTGTTTGTTTAATTTCACTTGATCGCTAAAATGAAAAGTGTCTGTAAAATGATGGACTAATTAGGAAGTGAAACTGTTCTTTTTCTTACAAAAAAAAAGAGTTTTATCCTTATCAGATCCCATCCAAAGCCTTTACTCTGCACCATAGTGGGTTTTGAGAGTCATTTACATAATAGCTAACAAAAATGTTCTCAACAAAACACCGGGCTTTCTAAACACAGGAGATAATTATGTTGGAAGAATGACATAACATTGTCATCTCCATTTTCAAGATACATTTATTCTCTTCATACACAGCATAGAACAACCAAACACATCTTAACATATATTGCGTAGCTGTGCACCATTAGAGTGACAAGGTCCAGCAGGTCGGCGCTGCTGGGGACTAAGGTGGAGCAAAAGCCAGGAAGGAAAGAAATACTACATTCTATTCCTGGCATATATGTACCACCTGAATGGTATTTTTCATTATCTCCTGCACTGGGAATATTCTATTATTCCACTGGGAAGTCATCGCAGAAGAGATATAATTATCAGCAGAGTAATGGGGATGCTCTTGCTAATGGCCAGCTATTCAAATATCTCAATATAATCGTCTTGCCCAATCTCTCCCCACTGCATACTCTTCTGGAGAAACTCATCATTTTTTCCACTTACTCCAGCATAATGAATTCATTTCGCATTTTCTTTGTGAGAAATTAAGAGGAATCGCAATATAATGCGTTGACATTTGAAATTCTGCACAGAAAAGTTTAGGCTGGCAATTTAGTTTAATCGCAAGCTAGCAAGAAAAGGCTCCTTATTAAATTAGTTCCCTGTGTACAGAATGGATATTTCTTTGTAAACCTTTGCCTTTGTACCTGAGTTCAGATTTCCCCTCATCTTCTTTATAAGTTCCAGTTTTCTCAAAAGAAAAAATAATGTGTCTCAAACTGAAGTACTGTTTCTTTGAGGTATTTTTTTTTTCAAATGGTCAAAAAGTTGACATCAAAGATTAGCATTGAGTGAAAGGCTGTTGGGAAAGTAAAAAATAAAATAAGTGATAAGTTGCCTTTAGAAAAGCCACCAAAGTATGTTTTCTTTTTCTGTGACATTAAACTACTCACTTTGGTAACTCTCAGTGAAGATTCTTTCACCTTATTACATTGAAACTATTCTTCTGTTTATTTGCTCAAATCTGAGTTTGAGTGGCCATTCCCATATTTTCTGACTCTTACTTATTTTTTTAGAGTTTCAACTTGTTTTCCCTATTAAGACTTGTAAACAGTTAATAAAACAGCCTTTCCACTTTCTCTGAGGAATGCCAGATATTTGGGCAGGTGATAACACGAATAAATTATAAAAAAATCTGCTACTGGAATCATTGAGTTTGGAGATAATTTAGACTTCTTGTTATCCCATCCTAGGAGCTTAGCTAAGTTCTAATATTTGTAGGGTGGAAGGCCAGGGCATGAGTGAAATCTATGTCATCCATTTATGGAGAACAAGATGATGACAAAAAGGGTGCTCATTTTGATTATCTTCATAACGTGTCTCACAGTCTTGCTTTTATTTGCTTCTTACGAAGTATTTTGATATCTGAACAAATATTGTATTAACATAGCACCTTAACATTTTTTGGAAAAGGCACATATTTTGAAAAATATGTACAGTGGCAGCAGAACTCACTCCTCTAATTTTCTTCAGTACTTTCTGACCAGTGCAGATTAGAATCTCTGCATCTTTCCCTGAGCTCATCGGAGGCTGCTGGGAAGGGGTATCAAGAAAAGGCAGCATGACCTCCCCTTCAGCAAGAGTTGTAAACGTCAGCCTTAGACACTAATATGTACCTGGCAGAATTACTCTGGGGCATGTGAGTCAAAGTTCTGCTATACTCTCTGGATCTGCCACTATCCAACCTACCCCAGCTCCTCATCTTGTGGGAGGCATCTGGTTTCCCCTCACTTCTAGGCTATGCCTAGGTACTCAAGTTCTTTTAATTTAGTCTAAAACTCTACATTCTCATTTCAATTACAGTTTTCTCCCAGTCTTTTTTACATTAATGTTCTGTTGCATGTCATTCTTCTTCTTTGCTTCTCACTCTGCACATTATCATCTGTGATATAACCAGCACTGCTACCTAGCTGTCAGGGAGCCCTACTGCCATAATATTATGGGGTTTGTCACTTTGTTTGGAAGATGGTCTCTTGGTCTAAATTGTGGAGTTTTCTTTAAGAAACATGCTTGTATCATTCATAATAAGGATGTTCGGCAAAAAAATGCTTTCTCAATTTATGTTTGGAGCTCTTGTATAAGCCAAAGGCATCCAAAAAGAAAGGAAAGGGAAGGAAGCCTGCCACAGGACCCAAGGTGTGATAGTGAAATTGTTCTGTATGTGTGTTATTAATAACTGATTGTGATGCACGGGGGTTTTCAAATTCTAACCCATACCTATTTTTCACTACTCACAGAGAAGCTAAAGGAAGCAGGGGATATATGAGTGACTGCAAAGGTATGTATTTGCAGGCACGCTTATCAGAAAAGAAGTTCTGGTTTATAATGTGAAGGCAGTATGTTATTATGCCAAGAACAGGATCACAAGTCAGCAGCCTGAGGTCTAGTCTTAAATCTAGTTTTTGCTAACTAGCTATGAGACCTTAGGGCTACGAATCATAAGGCCTCCAATTCAACCACAAAATGAGGAAGTTGTTAGATTTGATTTTGTGCAATACCACTTCCAATTTGAAGCAACCCTAATTATATTATTTGTACTTGAAGTATCTTTCTGAAAACCAGGTTATTAATGGACAGTAGACATAAATTGTTATCCATAGTAGTTTCATTTTAAATGATTCAATTTTAAGAAGTTTCTGATAGCGGGTAAAGAGAAGGTGATGTAATTACTTAGCAGAGGTTCAGTGAAGAAATATGGCAAATGGGATCAAGCAATCCATCATTAGGGATTTGTTGAGTGTCTAATGCCTTAAATATTATAAAAGATAAAAAACATTTAAAAATATTTGAATTGGTCCCTTTCTTTAGCAGCTGCCTCTTTAAGAGGAGGGTAAAATATAAAGCTTTATAAAAATATGGAGCAATGAAGTGTCAAACAGTACAGTTCTATGAAGAAACACAATAGAATTTCATATAATGACATAAATGAAGCAGTCTTATGGGAACCACTGGGGCTTGATGAAAGTTTTAGAGTGGTTGGTAGTGCTAAAATGGATATAAAACAGGGTAATGTTCAGTTCAGGCAGGGAGGAGAAACAAGATACTCTGAGCTAGACTTCACTGAGAGGTTAAAGGCCGGTCCTCCACTGGTGTGTTCAGGGACAGTGGGAATACGACGAAAAAGCCTTAGATCCAACCAGGAAACTTAAATGATTCTAACATATTTTGGAAGAATTGATGACAATGATATCAAAATGCCCTAAATTTATAGTTCACCAAAACAGAGTATCTATCAAGACACCTGAAACAATCAACATCCTTTTCCTAATGACTTTATTTTGAACTTCTCTTTGGCTTGACATAGAATGTACTTCCTTTTTTACAGATAGGGGGTCCCTGACCCAGGAAATTATAGAGGAATACAGGAAATTGCTCTTAACATGCATAACTTTCCAGGTTACAGTTGCATTATAATAATTTCATTACATATTCAATTTTACCAACATTTAAAAAAATTATGCAAACATATGTTGATGTTATTTACAATATGTGAAGCTGGGAAAAAATAAACATTTCTATCCAAATCTAGAAAAAGAAATTTTAATGAAAAATTAAATAAGTGCATAAGCCATGGTTGGTTCTATAGAAGAAAGCAGGAGGGAATTTCCAAAGGATTTTCCGTACTCCTTTAGGAGGCATGCTAAATAATGTACTACAGTTGTCCTCAAACACTTTTGCTCATATAAGGGTTTTGAGCACTAAGACACTTGAAAAACTGCTGTCATATAATTTTAAGTTGACTTTAAAAGTTTTCATTATAAGCTTATACTTATAATAGAGGGTACAAAAATGCATTGTAAATGTTGACATTTGAATGTAAAATTGTTCAATCATTCTAGTAAATGTATCTAATGGAACCTAAATACTATGATTTGAAAGCTGCTATCATTATGAAAACAGTAGATGACATGAATTTCCTTTGCAATATTGAATTTTTCAGTTTCTTTTTTCCATGAACTTATATTTCTATTTTACATCACAGAATTTTATCCTTTAATATATTTTATGCTTAAAAGTATTTTATTGGTTATCTTATCATCTTTCTCTGCAACATACTTATGCATTTAATAGTTTATGTCTCTGACTATGCAACTCTAAGTATTAAGATTTTCTTCTCATTTGAGTTATTATTGTAATTATCACTAAAATATGATTAGTTGAAATAATGTAAATAGATCACAAATTAAAAAATAATATTAAACATAAAATGTAAAAGTTATTGGAAATGCATCTCTTAATGTGATAGATGGATCTGGGTTATTTTTCCCCATTAATTCATGAATTCATGGATGAATATTACTCATTGCTACTATGAGACAGTGATTGTCATTAATTTCCCTTATTATCTTTTAAAAAAGGCATGAGTACCATTTAACCTAATGGGTAATGCAGGACTTACATGTATAGAATAATCATCTGTCAAACAATGAACCTAATTATAGCCATTCTTTTGTTAAAAAGTTTAACTTTATTTTTAAATTTAAATAAAGTGTTCATATATATCTCAACCTCACAACATCTCATTCTGAATTTTCATTGATATATACAAATTGGTGGATGATAGGTTGGTAGGTAGGAGGGAAGTAAGAAAGAAAGGGAGAGAAGAAAAAGGCAGTTACAAAATCTTAATGTGAGTTTTTGGTCTGGATTAAATAAAGCACCACTGCATTCAGTTCTTCTTCACTTGTCTCTTTTTGCATTGCTTTCATATGACGCTCCTTAACAGCAATGTGCTTTTTTAGAGTAGTTTGGGGATGGAAGAACTGAGATCATTAAATGAAAACTGTCATCATACCTCCTATTCCACTATATCAGCATTCAGAACATCTCAATTCAAACCAAAATACCACCATTTCGAATCCTACACTTTGTCCTCAACAGAAATATGGACAAGACAGTGATAGCAAGAAAAGTCGATTCTTGTCCTTTAGGGATGACAGTATTTTGAATTATCTCTAGAAGTGTTTGCATTCTGTGTCATGAACTATAAAGATGTATAGTTTTCTGGTGCGGGAAGCACAGTTGGCAGACTGGAGAACCGGCCTCAGATCCTTTCTTGGGAAAATCCATTTTAGAATAAAGAATACATACATAAAGTTGAGGACCTGGAAATTTATCTTCTGAAATTATTGGTGCCAGTTATCCTTAGGGAACACTTTGTGCATTTCCACAAAGGCATTCACGAGTATGAAACCTGCTCCAGAAAAGAAAATCCCACCCACACCCCAAGAACAGATTCTACTTCTGTGATGTTAGTCTTTGTTGCCTCATCTCAGCATGGACCTATCTGTCATTACTGTCCTCAACAATGTGCCATGTGCTCTCTATTTATTTTATAATTTAATTCTTTCATTCTTCCAGATCTTTGAATTAGTTTATTATCCACAATTTATACCTATGTAAAACCAAGGATCAAAGGGGTTAAGTAAGTAGTTCATGTAGAATGTGACTAAATCAACCTAATCCCAACAAAATACACCCCAAGTTCTCTGCCACTTTAAACAATGATGAGATTGTGCTTTATAATTTTTGAGGACTGTACAGCTGTAACATTCTAAGACTCTAAGATAGCAGCTGAGATAGAGTTTTAGTGATGCTGGACTTTTAGCCTTAAAATAAAGCTAATATTTGACTCTATTTGACAGTTTTAGCTAATCTTACTGAAGCTTCTTACTCAGCTTGGCCATCAAATTTTGAGTAGCATTAACATTTGTTTTATTTTAGGCAGTTAAACAATCATCACACTACTCTCATATTTCTTCCAACCGGCCCTCTTCAGCTATGCTAGCCAATGCAACATTTTTTAAATGAAATTTTAACTTTTATTACCGTATAGTTCCTATGACTATTGACTTCTTGAAACTATTTGCTCTGGAAAATCCAGGAACCATAAAATCCTGGAGTTAGGGGTTCTGATATGTTAATTCTGTTTTCAGATCTGTTGCTACCTTTGGTCCCGGTAAAATTTATATTGCAAACCTTCAGATCCTTATTTAAAAATTATGCTCAATGATGTTTAGGTCCTTTTCCATTTCGTGGGAAAGAAAACATTTTAATTTTA
Organism: Smutsia gigantea; assembly: GCA_032199065.1. Classification (NCBI taxonomy): domain Eukaryota; kingdom Metazoa; phylum Chordata; class Mammalia; order Pholidota; family Manidae; genus Smutsia; species Smutsia gigantea. The sequence continues at coordinate 35,586 of JAVSCE010005755.1, read as the reverse complement.
ATCCTTTTATTTAAAAAATATGTTTTACCTTGAGAGAGTCTCATAACATAGCAGACGCTTTTGCTCTTTTCAGAAATAATGACACACTGATTTTCACTTCAGAGCTTGACAGTTTATAAACTTGCCTTACAGCATTAATTTTGGAAGCCATCTTCCAATGTCTTTCAGGGAGAAATTAACAGTCAACTGTATGTGGCTTGTGAAAATAGAAATAGAAAGAAAAATGGAGCTTTATATAGTTAGACATCAAAACGCTCAATTCTAGTGCATTATGAGTCAATAAAGGTAAAAGAACAATAGTGCCCAATGCGGTGCAAAACAAAAATCATACCATAGAGGTCAACACTTTTTTTTTCTTTTGGCAATCACTATCAGTACACAGACACAGTGTAATTGTTCCAAAACACACACACACACACACACACACACACACACACACACACACACACACACCCATAGTGGATGCCTACTATTTTGTTCCAGAACTGATTGCAACTTGAACTTTTAAAAGCTATTTTTAATAAATTCTATTTTAAGTTTTGGCAGGGTTATGAAATGAATTCCTCTACATAATTTTCTAAATATAAAAGTAAACACGTTTAAAGAGAGGAAGAATAAAAAACCAAATCTTATCCTATAAAAATATCTTTGCTGCTGTTGTCTGACATTCTTCACAAATTCCTCTTCATGCTATCTGAAACATTTGCTTTCCAGCTTAAGCCAGTACTGGGCTTCCACACAGGCCACACAAAAAGTTCACCTAGGTTTTCAAATTACACCCATCTCCAATTTAAATCCTTTTTCTCCCACACCTTCTCTCAATCTTTGAGCCTAAGTTCCTTCTCCTTCTTCCTCATTACATTTGGCTAGTTCTGTGAAGTAGATACCAGTAAGAAACAGGCTACATATGTAAATTATACATGGTCACATCTTTTAGATGTGTTGGAAGTAGAATATACTCCTTCAGTTTTAGACTGCAGTGGTTGAGCTCTATCTATTTTATGATGATTCAGGAACCATAAGATCCTGGAATTAGAGGTTCTGATATGTTAATTCTATTTTCAGTTCTGTTGCTACCTTTGGTCCTGGTAAAATTTATGTTGCAAACCTTCAGATCCTTATTTAAAAATTATGCTCAATGATATTTAGGTCCTTTTCCATTTCTTGCTATTGCTGTCTTTACTATAACTTATGTTATAGTAAACTATTTACTTATATTGGCTAAAAGTGAGGCAATATGAATATTGATTTGCAAACAACATGTTATTTATTCCACCTAACATTGCTTTGAAGAGCTACTGATTTTAGAGATGATGACTCTGACACACTGTGTTACTTATCTAAGTAGAATAATTCTGAGAATTCGAACTAGATTCAGACGAGGTTTGTCTGACTAGAGCATCCTGACTTTTCCTCATAGATTTCCCTTCCATGTGTTAGGACTCTTTGAGAAATGGGAGTTCAGAAAATGTAAAAAGATTAGATATTCTGTAAGGCCCATAGTGGAGGAGAAATTGAATGGTGCCTCAATGTCAAATTGTCTCATTAGAAAGGGTGAAAAGCAAGAGGAAACTAATTTGAGTAATGGCGTGTTCTCAGGAACAAACTTAACATACATGAGAGCAAATATAAAGACAGTACAGAATGGAGGAGAAAAACATAAACCAACAAATTTTTTAAATGTTTAACATAAAATTCAATCCCTCCTTTTTCTTCCTTTTCACCTTGTCTTCTGCTATTCAGTGAGATTGTAACAAAGAATACCATAGTATTCTTCCCCACACCTGACATTATATGTGCATTAGAAATTTTAGCAGAAGTGTGGAACTAAGAGGTAACACTGAAATACAGAGAGGAAAAAAAAATACAGCTAACGAGAATCCTGAACAGGAAGCAAGTCTTGAGAATCACATAGTCTAATCTTGCTCAGAGAATGTTATCTTCATGATCTGCAAGGTTTCATCAGAAAGAGAAAACTAAAAATAGAAAGTGTGGGTTAAGTGAGTGGGATGTATAGCTTAAAAAAAAAAAAGAAAGAAAACTACTTACAGCTTAAAGGTTTGGAAACCTCTCTCTGCCACAAGATCTGAAAGAATAAATTACATCAAGAGCTGTTTTAGTGTTTTCTTTATTTTGGGGCAGTGCAGTGGGGATTGATCTGGAGTGACCTGTATTTAAAAGCTTGGCTTTCTTGGAAACGGAACAGTTCTATTACCACTATCCTCCTCCTCCTCCTCTCCATACACAAAGCAGCAACTTTTATACAATCTGAGTTCTCAACTCTTGTCTTCTTATTTCCTCAACACAACAGGACAGCCATCCACCCTGCTCTGGTTCCCTGTGACCTTCCCGCTGTCCCTGGATTTCCTGTTTTTCTGGCTTCTTCTGTTTCCATTCAAAGTTTTAATATGTGGGGGGCAGGGCTGGGGATGTGGAGGCCCAAGTCGAGAGAGAAGCAATTAAATGATGCAACTTTTAGTTCATGCCTATAATGCCATCTGGTAGGAATACAGCTACCATGGCTCTGAAGTACATATTTCACTGTTTGTTTAAACACACACAGACACACACACCAAAAAGCTACCAATGATGGAATAAAACATTTTATTCAATTCAAATTGAAGCAGTAGCTCACTGGATTGTGAAAAGCCAACTGCCAAATTCTAAGTGCACTGAATAACAAATAGGTTTGCCAAAAGTAGAAGAAAAGGGAGGGAGGAGGAGGTTGCGTGCATACTTAGATGCCCACTCAGCCTTTTAGGTCCGGGCTACCCGGAAATTCCGACAGGGTTCACTCCTATCCTCTGATACCAGTTATTAAGCACCAAGTCATGAAGTTGCAGCAGGTGACCTTCTAGGAAGCTCTCTGCAAAAGGGGTGCTGCATAATCAGCCCACTTGGTTAATGACTTTGCCACATATGTCATGGAAGAAAAGAATTTTTGTAAATTACGCTCTTGTGTTCTCATGAACAAATCTATTCTACTGGTATCTGTACCCCTTTCTCTCTTTTTCTTTTTTTTTTTTTTAACTTTCTCTTAATTCTGTTACATGTGAAGAAATATCAGTCCTCCAAACACTAACTCTTTTTAGGCCCTGGATCCTAACCTCATAAGTAAGTTTGCTCCCTGAAAAACAAAATCTTTTCAGATTAAATTATCCCATGTTTCTCTCTATTAGGTCCTTCCTATAAAGTGTAGCCTCAGATGTCTAGGGCTGCAGTCAGGAGCAGCATGTGCCTGTCAAGTACTTGAAATGTGTCTAAGCAGGAAACATAGTCTAAAATGCACAACAGATTTCGAAGACTTAGTGCTAAACAAAAAAAAAGTATATAAAACATTAATAATTGTTTTATATTGTTACATTTTTAAATAATATTTTGAATATATTGGGTTAGCAAGTTATGTTATTAAAATTAATTTCACCAGTTTCTCTCACTTTTTTAATGTGCCTACTACACTATTTGAAAATTGTACATACACCTTCTTACTTATTTTTTGTTAAGCTTTCAGTCTGGTTTTTGGTTTTATTTTGTTTCTTGCTTTTGGTGAAGAATATCCTCCAATAACTTCCCGAGAAAACTCCTATGACAAATTTTCTGAGTCCTTCTATGTCCAGCTATATGCTCAGAAATTGAGTATGTCTCCTAGTATCTATTTCCTTCCCTATCTAAAAAATTCCTACAAGAGAAGCCTTTGTTTGCTTGCCTTCAAAAACAATATGCTAGCTAAGACTTCCAAAATTAAATATTTAGGTAATAATTCTTCATAAAATTTAAGACTATTATATCCAGATTCTCACTGGACATATTGACTCAAAAGTTTTTTCATAGACATCTTAAATATAACTCTATTCCTTGACACATGGACTTGTCTGTGTAGCAAACACACAGAGACCTATTTGGCTTGAGTCTTCTCACTCAATGCAAATGATACCGCACAATGTTGTTTCTCAAGTCAGAAACCTAAGGGTCTTCTCTGATGCCTTTCTATGGGCAATCTGCAAGTTCTGATTTTTATGCTTCCAGAATGTATATCCAACATGACTATTCATTTCCATTTCCTCTGAAATCAGTTTTTCCCAAGCTTCCAAAATTTTGTTCCAGGCCTATTTCCTTACTAGACATTTTTCACTCTTGTTCCCCATCAATCCATTCCCTACAACAGGTAGGGGAAGTAGATGCTTTAAAACATAATTTTATATGGAAAATATTTTAATTGCTTTCAAAATTATGCACAATCTCATGAATATGACTTCTATCACTCCTCATGTTATGATCAGACTCTCTAATCTTTTCTCATACCACTTCCCACTCAGCACTTTCTGCTCTGACTCCTCCTGGAAATCAGTCATTCCTTAGTTACCTCTCATAATTAGCAAATTCTTCCTGCCTCTAGGTTTTAACTCTTGCTGTTCTCTAGACTCTGCCCTAAACTTTGTCTGGACTGGCTCCTTTACAATGATAAGACTCCACTTGGAGACCCTGCGAGGTCTCCCTCTGTTGACTTCCCAGTCTAAGATAGACCCCACTACTGCAACATTATGTCATTATTTTCTATCACAGAGCCCTGTTTTTTTTAAATAGTATTTCTCAGAGACTATTTTCTTTTATTTTACTTACTTATTCATTGTATGACTCCCCATCTACAGAATAAAATGGCAGAGACCATAATTGTCTTGTAGACTACTGTTTCCCGGCCCATGTGCAATGTCTGATGCGTGACAGGTGCTCAGTTAATAGGGATTCAATGAATAAGTGAATGTTTATTTGCCCTTGCGAGCTTATTTCATGATATAAATTCAAGTTTTATAATTATTGGCTCAATGTTTCAGGTGTCATCATATTTTAAAGCTTCTCTTGAATAGTAAGAAACATGGAGGAGAATAAGTTTTTATTTATCATAAGTATATTCAAAGAAATAGAGAAAGTCTGGAAAGAGGGATGAGTACATGAGTCTAGGACATTGAGCATAATGTTTTTTAGTGTGGAAATACAGTTTTTGTCAAAGATAGAACCACAAATCTATTATCATTGGCAATTATCATTAAAACCTTAGGCCACCACATGAGAAATGTGAGGAAACATACGGGTATTCCATTGTAAACTGCTTCTATATCACTATGGAAACTTCTCATACTATGACGGCCATTCATTTGTTTCCACACTTCTTCTTGCCCAAACATTAAAGAAAAAAGGAAGAACTCAAAGAAACAATGAAAACAGTATGAGAGAGGACCTTTAAAAAGAGAATTGAATTGAATACTTGTTATTCAAGAACTCTTTCAAGATTTAATTTTGGGAAATGAGTAACTCAACTTAAAAAATTTGGCTAGACATGAGAAAAAGAGAAGAAAAATGGGTCTTTGGTGGCATATGAAAGCTGTATGTCATAGTTTCAATTCATATCGAAGATAAGAAAGTGATTAATCAAGAGTAAGTTACAGAAATAAAAAGGATGTGTGCTCAACTTACATAAATGTCAGTTTTGCTTGATGGTACCATCCATTAAGAAACAGAAATTGGAAATTGGAAATACTATATTATACTTTTTGTGACAGAGCTCTATTTTTATATATAAAAATTTCAGCCAGCCAGTTTTATTCAGAAATTGAACTTTTCTCTAGGTAATTTAAAGGAATCACTGATCTCAATGACTTGCTAAAGCATTAGTACACCTATTGTGAAAGTGGGTAAAATGTCTTCAAACTACAGAACTTGCTGTTTGAGCCTAATTCTAAGCTCTTTTTAAAAAGTTTTCTCTCCTCTAAGTTGAAACTTGAATGGAGGTGGGAGGAGAAAGACATGCCAGAAATTAAGATTCTGATTTTGCAAATTCCTTTAAGAAGTGTGATTTTGTTCTCCAGAAAATCAGCACAAACGAGGTAATTTCTTTAAAATAAAAGTTATATGGCTGCAATTTGCATTCCATTAATCTGGTCTTTAAAAGTTTCCTTTCTTCCTTCTTTCTAAACTGTCATATCACACTATCATGTTAGGAAAATGTTATTTCTTGCTAAGTATTATAGAACTTTAGAATTAGAAGGGAAACTAGAGCTATTCTATCAAACACCATCCTTTTCCAAATGTGAATCTAAAGGCCAGAGTCTGCGTGGGTTGCAAGGATCTGGCTCACATATTGGCAGTGCCAGTTCTAATCAGACATTATTAGACCTTTCATGTACTTGACCTAAGGGACCATAAAGGTATCACTAATAATGAGTTCAGTGAAAAAGGAGTGAGACAATAGGAAGAGTTGGATACAACAGAAAGTGCATGACCATAACCGTAAGTTGACCAGTGAGTAAATATATTACTTATGCAAGCAAACTGGATACACAAATTCAAGACGTGTCATCATGATACACCATTTTTACTCTTCTTTTTAGCTCCTTTGGTATTTATGCTGAAAATTAATTAGATGTTCTCCATTAAACCACTGTCAAATTGCTTATTTGTATTTCTTCTTATGTCAACTCATTTTGGTTCACAGAAAAAGATCTATATCTTGGGCTAAAATAAGCAGCTTAATGAAATTTGTGAACATTTTCACTTGGTTTGGGAACAGACATTTTCTAGCAAGGATTGTTTTTTATTATACACTTTATTACTTTTGTTTGTCCTGATTTTTTTAAATATAATTTATTTTGGTATCATTAATCTACAATTACATGTGCAATAATATGGTTATTAAACTACCCTTTCATCAGGTCACCCCCACCAACCCCATTACAGTCACTGTCCATCACCATAGTGAGATACTATAGAATCACTACTTGTCTTCTCGGAGTTGTACAGCCGTCCCTGTGCCCCCCCAACATTACGTCTGCTAATCATAATGCCCCTTTTTCCCTCTTATCCCTCCCTTCCCACCCATCTTCCCCACTCCCTTTCCCTTTGGTAACTATTAGTCCATTCTTGGGTTCTGTGAGTCTGCTGCTGTTTTGTTACTTCAGTTTTTTTCTTTGTTCTTATACTCCACATATGAGTGAAATCATTTGATACTTGTCTTTTTCCGCTTGGCTTATTTCACTGAGCATACTATCCTCTAGCTCCATCCACGTTGTTACAAGTGGCAGGATTTGTTTTCTTCTTATGGCTGAATAATATTCCATTGTGTATATGTACCACCTCTTCTTTATCCATTCATCTACTGATGGACACTTAGGTTGCTTCCATTTCTTGGCTATTGTAAATAGTGCTGCAATAAACATAGGGGTGCATCTGTCTTTTCAAATTGGGCTGCTGCATTCTTAGGGTAAATTCCTAGGAGTGGAATTCCTGGGTCAAATGGTATTTGTATTTTGAGTTTTTTGAGGAACCTCCATACAGCTTTCCACAATGGTTGAACCAATTTACATTTCCACCAGCAGTGTAAGAGGGTTCCCCTTTCTCCACATACTCACCAACATTTGTTGTTTGTGTTTTGGATGTTGGCCATCTTAACTGGTGTGAAGTGATATCTCATTGTGGTTTTAATTTGCATTTCTCTGATGATTAGCGATGTGGAGCTTCTTTTCATGTGCCTGTTGGCCATCTGAATTTCTTCTTTGGAGAAGTGTCTATTCATGTCCTCTGCCCATTTCTTAATTGGATTATTTGCTTTCTGTTTGTTAAGGTGCATGAGTTCTTTATATATTTTGGATGTCAACCCTTTACCAGATACGTTTTTTATGAATATATTCTCCCATACTGTAGGATGTCTTTTTGTTCTACTGATGGTGTCCTTTGCTGTACAGAAGCTTTTCAGCTTGATATAGTCCCACTTGTTCATTTTTGCTTTTGTTTCCCTTGCCCAGGGAGATATGTTCATGAAGAAGTCACTCATGTTTATGTCCAAGAGATTTTTGTCTATGTTTTTTTCTAAGAGTTTTATGGTTTCATGACTTACATTCAGGTCTTTGTTCCACCTTGAGTTTACCTTTGTGTATCAGGCTAGACAGCAGTCCAGTTTCATTCTTTACATGTACCTGTCTAATTTTCCAACACCAGCTGCTGAAGAGGCTGTCATCTCCCCATTGTATATCCAAGGCTCCTTTATCAAATATTAATTGACTGTATATGTTTGGGTTAATGTTTGGATTTTCTATTCTGTTCCACTGGTCTTTGGGTCTGTTTTTGTGCCAATACCAAATTGTCTTGATTACTGTGGCTTTGTAGTAGAGCTTGAAGTCAGGGAGTGTAATTCCCCCTGTTTTATTCCTCCTTCTCAGGATTGCTTTGGCTATTCGGGGTCTTTTGTGGTTCCATATGAATTTTAGAATTATTTGTTCCAGTTCATTGAAGAAAGCTGTTGGTAGTTTGATAAGGATTGCGTTGAATCTGTAGATTGCTTTAGGTAGTATAGCCATTTTGACAATATTTATTCTTCCTAGCCAAGAGCGTGGGATGCATTTCCATTTGTTAGTGTCCTCTTTAATTTCTCTTAGGAGTGTCTTGTAGTTTTCAGAGTACAGGTCTTTCACTTCCTTCCTTAGGTTTATTCCTAGGTATTTTATTCTTTTGGATGCAATTGTGAATGGAATGGTTTTTCTGATTTCTCTTTCTGTCAGTTCATCGGTAGTGTATAGGAAAGCAACAGATTTCTGTGTGTTAATTTTGTATCCTGCAACTTTGCTGAATTCAGATATTAGTTCTAGTTGTTTTGGAATGGCGTCTTTAGGATTTTCTATGTACAGTATCATGTCATCTGCAAATAGTGACAATTTGACTTCTTCTTTACCAATCTGGATGCCTTGTATGTCTTTGTTTTGTGTGATTGCCGTGGCTAGGACCTCCAGTACTATGTTGAATAACAGTGGAGAGAGTGGGCATCCCTGTCTTGTTCCCGATCTTAGATGAAAAGCTTTCAGCGTCTTGCCGTTAAGTATGATGTTAGCTGTGGGTTTGTCATATATAGCCTTTATGATGTTGAGGTACTTGCCATCTATACCCATTTTGTTGAGAGTTTTTTAATAATGAATGCATGCTGACTTTTGTCAAATGCTTTTTCAGCATCTATGGAGATGATCATGTGGTTTTTGTTCTTTTGTTGATGTGGTGGATGATGTTTATGGATTTTCTAATGTTGTACCATCGTTGTATCCCTGGGATGAATCCTACTTGATCACGGCGTATGATCCTCTTGATGTATTTTTGAATTCGGTTTGCTAATATTTTGATGAGTATTTTTGCATATACGTTCATCAGGTATATTGGTCTGTAATATTCTTTTTTGGTGAGGTCTTTGCCTGGTTTTGGTACTAGAGTGATGCTGGCTTCATAGAATGAGTTTGGAAGTATTCCCTCCTCCTCTATTTTTTGGAAAACTTTAAGGAGAATGGGTGTTATTTCTTATCTATATGTCTGGTAGAATTCAGAGGTGAATTCATCAGGTCCAAGGGTTTTGTTCTTTGGTAGTTTTTTGATTACCGATTCAATTTCGTTGCTGGTGATAGGTCTGTTTAGTTTTTCTGTTTCTTGCTTGGTCAATCTTGGAAGGTTGTATTTTTCTAAGAAGTTGTCCATTTCTTCTATGTTTTCCAGCTTGTTACCATATAGATTCTCATAATATTCTCTTATGATTCTTTGTATTTCTGTTGGGTCCGTCGTGATTTTTCCTTTCTCATTTCTGATTCTGTTTATGTGCGTAGATTCTCTTTTTCTCTTAATGAGTCTGGCTAGGGGTTTATCTATTTTGTTTATTTTTTCAAAGAACCAGCTCTTGGTTTCATTGATTTTTTCTAGTGTTTTATTCTTCTCAATTTTATTTATTTCTTCTCTAATCTTTATTATGTCCCTCCTTCTGGTGACTTTGGGCCTCATTTGTGCTTCTTTTTCCAATTTCAGTAATTGTGTCTTTAGACTATTCATTTGGTAATGTTCTTCCTTCTTTAAATAGGCCTGGATTACAATATACTTTCCTCTTAGAACTGCCTTTGCTGCATCCCACAGAAGTTGTGGCTTTGTGTTGTTACTGTCATTAGTCTCCATATATTCTTTGATTTCTGTTTTGATTTGGTCGTTAACCCATTGATTAATTAGGAGAATGTTGTTAAGTCTCCATGTATTTGTGAGCCTTTTTGATTTCTTTGTAAAATTTATTTCTAGTTTTATACCTTGGTGATCTGAGAAGTTGATTGGTAGGATTTCAATATTTTTGAATTTACTGAGGTTCTTTTCGTGGCCTAGTATGTGGTCTATTCTGGAAAATGTTCCATGTGCGCTTGAGAAGAATGTGTATCCTGTTGCTTTTGGGTGCAGAGTTCTGTAAATATCTGTTAGGTTCATCTGTTCTAGTGTGTTGTTCAGTGCCTCTGTGTCTTTACTTATTTTCTGTCTGGTTGATCTGTCCTTTGGAGTGAGTGGTGTGTTGAAGTCTCCTAAAATGAATGCATTGATGTCTATTTCCTCCTTTAATTCTGTTAGTATTTGTTTTACCTATGCTGGCGCTCCTGTGTTGGGTGCATATATATTTATAATGGTTATATCTTCTTGTTGGACTGACCCCTTTATCATTATGTAATGTCCTTCTTTATCTCTTGCTACTTTCTTCGTTTCAAAGTCTTTTTTGTCTGATACAAGTACTGCAACACCTGCTTTTTTCTCTTTGTTGTTTGTATGAAATATCTTTTTCCATCCCTTCACTTTTAGTCTGTGTATATGTTTGGGTTTGAGGTGAGTCTCTTGTAAGCAGCATATAGATGGGTCTTGCTTTTTTATCCATTCTGTTACTCTGTGTCTTTTGTTTGGTATATTCAGTCCATTTACATTTAGGGGGATTATTGATAGATATGTACTTATTGCCATTGCTGGCTTTAGATTTGTGGTTACCAAAGGTTCACGGGTTGCTTCTTTACTATCTAACAATCTAACTTAACTTTCTTGTTATGTTATTGTAAACACCATATGATGTTTCTTTATTTCACTCCCTTCTTATTCTTCCTCCTCCATTCTTTATATACTAGGTGTTTTATTCTTTGCCTTTAGTTAGTATTTTTATGGTCTGCTTTCTTTGCTATGATTTTATTTTCTCTGGTGACATCATTTTAGCCTTAGGGGTGCTTCGCTCTAGAGCAGTCCGTTTAAGATATCCTGTAGTGGTGGTTTATGAGAGGCGAACTCTCTCAACTTTCGTTTGTCAAGAAATTGTTTAATGCCTCCGTCATATTTAAATGATAATAGTGCTGGATATAACATTCTTGGTTTGAGGCTCTTCTGTTTCATTACATTAAACATATCATTCCATTCTCTTCTGGCCTGTAAGATTTCTTTTGAGAAGTCTGATGATAGTCTGATGGGTTTTCCTTTGTAGGTGATCTTTTTTCTCTCTATATCTGCCTTTAATACTCTGTCTTTATCTTTGATCTTTGCCATCTTAATTATTATATATCTTGGTGTTGTCTTCCTTGGGTCCCTTGTGTTGGGAGATTTGTGGGCTTCCGTGGACTGCGAGACTATTTCCTTCCCCAGCGATGGAAAGTTTTCAGCAATTATTTCTCCAAAGACACTTTCTATCCCTTTTTCTCTCTCTTCTTCCTCTGGTACTCCTATAATGCGAATATTGTTCCATTTGGATTGGTCACAAAGTTCTCTTAATATTCATTCATTCCTAAAAATCCTTTTATCTCTCTCTGCCTCATCTTCTCTGTATTCCTGTTCTCTGATTTCTATTCCATTAACAGTCTCTTGCATCACATCCAGTCTGCTGTTAAGCCCGTCGATCGCTTGTCTGATTTCTGCATTGTCTTTCCTCGCTTCCCTCACTTCTTCCCTCAGCTCTTGCACATTTCTCTGTAGGTCCATCAGCATGGTTATGACTTTTATTCTGAATTCTTTTTCAGGAAGACTGTGCATTTCCATCCCTTCAGGCTCCCTCTCTGGGGTTGTCTGGTTGATTTTAGTCTGGACCATATTCCTCTGTCTTTTCATGGCTATAGAAGTGGTCGCTGGTAGGTGCCATGTATGTCAGCTGGGCTCTTTAAGACCCCCTCTTGGGGTGCCGAGTGCTCTCGGGTGTAGCTGCACGCTGTGCGCTTTCCTGTGTGTTCTGTTCTCTCTTTTAGGAATAGTTGTATTTGCTGTATTTTCGTAGATAAATATAGTATTGGGAGGAGATTTCTGCCGCCCTGATCACGCCACCATCTTCCTGGAAGTCCCCCTCTGTCCATCTGCAGTCCAGGGGCCGTTTCTTTCCCCTGCTCTGGCAGAAGTAAAAACTAATTTATTACTTTTTAAAGGAAAATTGTAATTATAATTGAATTAGTTCTATATGTTACTCAACAGCAGAATACTTTTTAAATATTAGTGTTCAAAATATTCTCAAATCTAAAGCGTTACCCTTTTTTTCCTTCCAGACTTTCCTGACTGTCATTTCAGGCTACTGTAATTTGGCTCTACCTAAGAAAGCTTTTTATTGGTTCCTATTAACTGATCTTTGCTTCGGTCTGATAAATCTCCTTACTGCACCACACCTCCATAGGTTTGTCAATCCTAAGCCATATATTGATCATTTTTCTAACTTTAAATGACTACATTGGGTGTCACCTCAAAGCCTGCTTCTTCAGAAGGCCCGCCCCATTGCCCATGGCTTGTGAAGCTGGTGCTCCTCTCAGAGTGACTGTGTCCCCCATACTAACTTCCCCAGAATGGCCTTCACACTTATCTGTACAACATTTAGCACTCCTATGGTTTTTTTTGATGGAAGAATTCTTGAGGACAGGAAACATGCCTTCAGTGTACTTTCTATATTGCCTAGTCTATTTTTTGCACTTGGTCAAAATTCGATAAGGAAAATTAATCCATTTTTAAAAGAAAGATCTTAGAGCTCAAAGAGTTCTAAAGAGAAAAAGACATAATCTCATTCTTTTTATAGCTTGGAAAGCAGTGAAGACTTTGTAGGCAAGATAACTGGCTCAAGCTGTACTGAGTGCACACTTGGGATTGGAATCCAGTCTCTTGAGTAGTAGGCCAGCCCTTATTTCACTACCTGCAACCTCACTCACAATACCCAGAGATAATTAAGAACAGAAGAAAGAGTAATTTGCCTTGAAGAGCTGACACACATGCTTGTCTGAATGCAAGATACCCAGGCTAGGCATCCAGAATGTCAGTGCTTAGCTCGCTCAAAACAATACCACCTGAAATAAAGCAACAGGTGGCATGGAAAGCTGTCAAGTCCCAATTTTCAGTTTCTAGTAAAGATCACAGCAAAAAATAGACTCCAGATTCAACTTGTCTTTATTTCAACTTCTCAAGGGCTCAGCACTTGCTAACTGCTGGAATTCCACACAAGCACATTGACCAGCTTTATGCTTGCTTCTCCTCCTGCGTGGTTACCCAATTAGTTCCTTGTTAACCACACACCTGCAGTGTCTTTCCCCTCAGGCTCTGCTCCTCTCTGTGCAGCTTGTAACCCCTTCTGTACACATTGTTTAAAACACTATTAAGGTGCCCCCATGGATGCCTGACAGAATCATTGGTGCCCCCTTGGTTGCCAAAGTAATTAGCTTACAGGGACATCTCATCTAATATAACTACAAAATCAGGAATAGATCAAACTCCCCTGCCTGGGAAAGCTGCCGAGGCACTGAGAATGCAAACACTGTTCTTCCAGGTAATCAGGTAGTACAGCGACACAGACAATGTCAGAAGCAAGATAGCTGGAGATTTCAGTGGCAGGATAGGAAAACTTTTGTCTTATCAAACCTTTCTGAGCCCCAGAAAGAAAATCCCCCCGGGAAGCCAAAAGAAGAATGATGAGTCAAAGAAAAATATCCGGTGCTCTGATGAAGACTTTTTCACAGATGTTCATGCTTTAGTGAACTCCTGAGCTTGGAAAGGACATGCGCTTTCAGGAGGAGTATGTGAGGATGTGGGAGTGAAGGGACTGAGTGTAGGGATGATAGGTGCTACTAGGAGTACCAGTTGGTCATCAAACCACATGTCTGCTCACAGGCAGAACCTGACTTAAAAATTGGAATTAATTAGCATTAGCCCTCTTTTTTAATATCTTCCAAGAAATAAAATGACACTAGGTAACCTTCTTTAGTGAGACAAACCCTGATTTGAAAATCTTCACCTCCAAGAAGTACATCTCTTTCCATCTTCATTATTAAAGAAGAAAAACAGAGATTTAAAATATAAAGGGCAAAATAATGAGGTTTAAAAGAACTTTGCAGCCTACTGAAGACCAAGAAATTGTAAGAAACTGGCTAATTTAAATATAACATCATGTAATTATAACTTAACGACATCATATTTTAATATTATGATATTATTTATATATTATTCATATATTATATGATGTTATATTGATGCTAATATGGTATATACTAAAAATGACCAAGTATACTCTGAATGGCAAACTGTAAGGAATATTTTAGAAAGGACTTCTCAATTAGAAAGGATTTTGGCCTAAGTGATATCTAAGATTCCATCTAATTTTTTGAATCTCAATCTGTGAGACTATGTAATAGAAATATTTTCTTCTGCACATTTGACTTCAGATGACTGTTTCCTCCTGAATTACTATTCTAAAACCACAAGAGACGAACAGTTATTAAGTAGGAATGATTTCTTGAATTTCTCTTGCCTTGATCTATGGTTGTTATCATCTTAGATTTCAAATTCAATAACAAGTGAGCTTAGCATCTCAATCAAGCTGCATATTATGTCGTTTATTGTACTTTGCTCAAACAAAATATTAATATAGTCCTCCTAATATGAATCCTGATGTTGCTTTTGTCTCACTTTTTTTTTTTTTCTAAAACCAAATCATTTCATTCTAGCCACATCTTAGATTTTGGTCAATTAAGCTTATAATTTCTTTTAATCTTTAATTTATGGTATACTCAGGATCATTTCCAAAACATATGGTTTATGATATAATACTGAAGTTCCAGAGCAGCTTTGGTGCTGTCCAAATTTCAGAGATTCTGTAGTGTGTTTTCTCCATTGACTGACTTTCTAGCTCTAGTGGCCGGGCGGTAGAAGCTGTATCCCGATTGTGTTGGAAGGAAAATTCCTCCCAGCCTCTCTTCACCTACACCTTCAGAAGTGCTTGTTATCTTCAATCCCAATGTTTCTTCAGACTTCCAAGTATAAATATGCTTGATTTTTCTTAAATTATTCCCTCAGCGGAATTGCAAGGGATCCTCCTGCTCCTCGACATCCCCCACCAACCTTGCCCCTGACATCAGATTCTGTTTAGTCAATTACCACTTGCCCATTTATTTTTCATTTTCTAACATTTGTTGACATCATTGGCCTGGAGTCATTTCCTATCTTCTTCTTGCCCTCGTGAATTTATATCTTTGTTTAACTGTGGTGTGAGTTTTAGAAAGAAATACATATAAATATTTGGTTTGACAAGTTAAACCAGAAGTCTCATTTTTTAAAAAAATTTTTGAATGCTTTTAAATTTTTGTTGCTATTGTTCATTTAATCATATATTGCCTTGTAATATTTTAGAAATTTTAATGGTAGCACCAAAGAAATGAGAGGCAGAAGAATCCGAATTCTAATAGTGTATGTCTCTGTTCTGGGGAAATTACATATGGTAGTTGTTCTCTTTTTCTATTTCATATTTTCTAGATACTGCAACTGTACTAGTTTCATAAGAAAATCTAATTAAAATAACCAAAATAGTTTTTATCCCATGTTTTTTTGTTTATTGTACATTTTTCTAATAATTTAAGGAAAATACTTAACCCAACAAAATTAATTGCCTTCCTTTTATATTAAAAACAAATCAGACTGCACTTTTAAATTAAAAGTATTGAGAAGAAAAAACTAAAAATAGAAACACAATTTGACCTGGGAATTCCACTTCTAGGAATTTACCCTAAGAATGCAGGATCCCAGTTTCAAAAGGACATATGCACCCCATGTTTATTGCAGCACTATTTACAATAGCCAAGAAATGGAAGCAACCTAAGTGTCCATCAGTAGATGAATGGATAAAAAGATGTGGTACATATACACAATGAAATATTATTCAGCCATAAGGAGAAAACAAATCCTACCATTTGCCACAACATGGATGGAACTAGAGGGTATTATGCTCAGTGAAATAAGCCAGGCAGAGAAATACAAGTACCAAATTATTTCACTCATCTGTGGAGCATAAGAACAAAGCAAAAGTGAAGGAACAAAACAGCAGCAGACTCACAGAACCCAAGAATGGACTAACAGTTACCAAAGGGAAAGGGACTGGGGAGGGTAGGTAGGAAGGGAGAAGGGGAATAAGGGGCATTATGATTAGCACACATAATGTAAGGGGGGCACAGGGAAGGCAGTATAGCACAGAGAAGACAAGTAGTGACTCCATAGCATCTTACTAGCTGATGGACAGTGACTGTAATGGGGTATGTGATGGGCACTTGATAATGGGGGGAATCTAGTAACCACAATGTTGCTCATGTGATTGTATATTAATGATACCAAAATACTTAAAAAAAAGTATTGAGAAGAGTAGGTTACAAAATAAACAGTGTGACTTATGGAGTGAAAATTTATTGGGAATAAGGTGCTTAAACAGTAAAAATCAGATTAATTGAAATTAAGACTTGAGTATTGCGAAGGTCACATTTTTTTTTTAAGGATATTGGTTATGAGCTTTAGATCTAGGACATTGCCTGTAAATTCATGAGGATGTGCAGATAAGTTCTGATTAATCGATCCAGACTTTGAAGAGTTAATTCATGTTCTAACTTCCAGATTTTGGTGGGAGGGTCTCCCTTGAAGGATTGTGAGCACCCTTCACAAGTTCTCAAATGTTCCCATAATAATCCCTGGATTTGTCCTTTCTTGGACTGGAGGCAGTGGGATCCCAGGGGAGGATTATTGTTAGCATTGTTAGAATAAATCAGAGTAAACAAATAACAAGGAATTCATTATAGAAAATGTACTGCCTTAAGCTTTGAGATAGGGGGATTCAAATGGGATATTGAAAATTGTATTATTCATTTTTCAAACTGAAGAGATGTGTATTTTAAAAAAAGGTACAAATTGTTGAATGGTGTTCTTTAAGGCAGGTCCCTCCACCAACCACAACCACCAAAAGAGACTAGCTCAACCTAATATAATAAATTTTTGCGACATTTTTACCACTTTTGCCAGTTTGAGTTGATTTCATCTTATTTGATTCCACCTATTCGATTACATTTTATATTATGATAGGTAGCTCAAGTTATTTCTTTGAGCCTAGGACATTAACCTTTTGGATATACATTTTTAAATATATACTAGCAATACTTAGTATATTTAAATTGGAGACTTGAATATCTGTAACTAAATTTTCCTCCTGTTATTTATGTACAGTTATGTCTTATACAGCTTTAAACTTTCCTTCCTCCTAACTTCTTTATAGATGACGGATATTTTATTCAGCAGTTTAAAAAAAAACTTTTGTTGAATTTTTTGTTGTTTTCTTTTACAAATTTACAAATTTATGTTTCTGTTAGAAAATTTGGTAAATGAAGTTAAGCACATGAAAATAAAAACTCATCTTACTATTTCCAAAAATTAAATATTACTATATTGGTGTATTTTGTTCTCATAAGTAGACAACTTATCATATCACTTTATAAATTTAGGCTCACAATTTATGCAATTTCATATCTTGCTTTTATAATATATATATATTATATATAGATATGTATATATATATATAATATATATATTGCTATTTAAAACTGTTTTCCATTATATTGGGAAGAAGCATTTTTCTTATCTCAGGCCTGGACAGCACGGTTTAAAATATAAATACATAAATTATTCATTATATAGATGATTCATATATATATTTTTTTAACCATCTTCCCATTTCTGAGCTTTTGGATGTTTTCTGATTATCACTTGTGTGTGTGTGTATGTATTGTATTTTAGGGGAGAAAAATAATTTTCCTTTTAACCTTCCAAGCTCTTAGCTGAGACCCACCTTAAATCCCTAAATTCATATAAAGAATTTAAATGGAGAAACTACTCCAGGAGGAGAGCTATCACCATTACATTATAATATGAACTAGGTGTGGTCAACAGGGGAGAATTTAGCAAAGTCTTAAAATTCCTCCCTATATCCCATTGTTTCTTTTGTCCATCAATAATTTGTATACCAACCATTTACTCTTTCATATTCCTAAGAATTGCTTCCCTTTTCCCTTGAAGTCCCAGAGCCCTTAGTTCAGGGTGACATATATACCTCACTGTCCCTGACTATCTTTGGAATCTCACACCTATGGATTCCCTATACCTACATAATTAAACTTTTTTTTCCTCCTTTTAATAGATCTCATCTAAATTTGATGCTTAAACTATCAAGAAGAACCTAGTGGGGTAGAGGAAAACTTTCCTTCCCAACAATGTGTACATATATTTATTTTTCGTACAGCATTTCAGAGAAAGTTGCATATATTATGACATTTAACCCTACATTCTTCAGAGTGTGTTTTCTACAAAAAAATAAATAATTGTAATTCAGTTATTAATTCAGGAATTTTTATATTGATAAAATAATATTACCTAATCTACAGCTTATATTCAAATTTCACCAATAGTCCTAATAATATTCTTTATGCCAATCTTATTTTCAGCATCCAGTCATATTAAGCATTGAATTTAGTAACCATGGCATGATAGGCCTTTTAATCTGGAACAGCTTTGCAACTCTTTTGTCTTACATGAAATAATTTGAAAAATAGTCTATTTAATTTGCCGACGGTCCCTTACTTGGGTTTCTCCACAGTAAGATTCAGGTTATTCATTCTTAACAAGAATACAACATAAGTGATGCTGTTTTCTCAGTTCATCACTCCAGAATGTTGGTTTGCTCCATTATTTAGTGACATCAGCTTGATCATTTGGTTAAAGGTGTGTCTGCTATGTTTATTTCATTTTAAAGTTACTGTTTTTCTTTTGAACAAATGTTTTTGTGAAGAGATACTTTGAGTCTACCTAAATATTCTGTTCATCAAACGTTTGCATTTGTTGATAATTCCAGCTGAATCATGATGTCTATGATGATTACAAAGTGGTGATTTTTCTAACCCCTTCATCCCTTTTGTTAGGCAGGAAAATAGATATGAGTGGAGTGGAAATAGAATAAGGCCAGAAAGCCCACTAAAACAGACCCAGAGTTAATGAGTTAAGTTATTCATTTAAAGCTCAAAAAGCCAGGAGTAACTTGGCCTGGAATGTTTTAATATTCCCCAGATAAAGGAGGGAACCTCAGCATAGCCCATGTCTTTACTGTGTTAATCATGCAGGCCCAGCGTATTTTTTTTAACTCTACCTACATGCTGTTTTTTCTCCTTCAGCCCTGATCAAGTAATTTGTAACCTGAGCAACTAATTTGGCAAGCAAGCCCAGCTGTAAAAAACATAGTGAAAGGCAGGAAGGATTCCATTTTAAAGAGAAGATTGCATTTTAAAAATCCAGCAAGTTAAGAAGTAAGATTCTTAATTTACTCTTTAGCAAACAGACAATAGCTCAGGACACCTGCAGGTTGGGCAGGTGATCTTAATTGATATGCTCCCAAACCAGGAAGCTGCTGTGCTGGGAGGGGACCAGAGCAGTAAATTTCTTGTGTTAATTTTCCAGAATTACTCAGAGGACTGATAAGAAACTTAATGTCTCATCAAAGATAAACATCTTGAGACCACTGAACAAATCTGTACCCCTAGCCCCTTGTCATTCCTGAAAAATCCTTAAAAGGCCTTATAAAACCTCAAACCCTAAACCCTTAAGTGTACCTCCTCTCTGAGGTTACCCGTACTCCCCTTTTTTTTAGTGTGTCACTCTGTTCTATTCCAGAAAAGTAGGGAGGGGCTACTGAGAGCTCTGATTTGGACTTGCAAGTTTCTATCACCTGAGTGACCCAGACAGGAGTGCAGCTTAACAATTATGCTCTTTAGTAGCCTGCTTGAAAATCTCACTTTGATTTTGGTAGGTTCTAAGAACATCTCACTCCGTCCAGCGCTCTGCAGCTCTCCCAAATCCTGCTGTGCAGATTCAAGCAGACACTGGATGCCAGGTTCAGGAGCTGACAAGGGATTTTTCCAGTGCAAAGCAGTTCTGTGAGCTTCTCTTTCCTCCCTTTGTTCTTCCTTCCTCTCCGCTGCCTGCAAGGCAGCTGTCATTCCTTGCTTTTCTTTTTTTAATGAATTCCTTCCTTATCCTTCTCTCCGACCTCCCTGCATCTCCAAACCAAATTTCTTCCCAACACTTATGTTTGGGAAGAAGAAATTTCCTCTACCCTTCAAGTTTCCTCTAGTTGGTCTAAGAATTAAATTAAAATTAGGCAGATTAACAAAAGGAAAAAAAAAGTTTAATTGCATACCTATGGGGAAGCCATAGACATCCTTCCAAAGAGTCAAAGAGAATAGGTATATATGTCATCCTGCGGGTAGGGGTCTGAGACTTCAAAGGAAAAGGGAAGCAATTGAAAGGAATATGAAAAGAGTAAATGTTTGGTAAACAAAATACTTGATGGGCCACATAGAAACAACAGGTCACAGAGAAATTTTAATAGACTGTCAAATTCTGTCCTATTACCTCTAGTTTACATTATAATACAGATATCTAAGGTGATAACTCTCCTCCTAGAGCAGATCCTCCATTTAAATTCTTTTTATGCAATTGAGTGGTTGAAGAGGTCAAAGCATTCTTCCTGAGTCTTTCGGGCCTTGATGTTTTTCAGCTCAAAATAATCTGCATGTCACAGTGACATATCTTGTGGTGGCCTGCTCTTGTCTCTACACTAATCAGTAAGGAATCATGGATTTTTACTTAATAGATACAAGTTTTCAACAACGTATTTTATGCCTTCTTAGGGTAACCTTCTTGCAAGTAGAGATTCTTGCATGAAGTTGGTGAGCATGAGTTAGTGCATGAAATTCAGCCAAGCTGCTTTCCAGATAAGCAAGATTTGAAAATCCTAATACTAGTGTATTATAATGCTTGCCTCACCAATTGCTGTATTTTCCAGTATTAAGTGTGGGGAGAATGGATGTCCCATGGCCAGAATCCTCACCTAATACCCATTGCATACCTGCGATGAGGTAATGATTAGCCTACTGTGTGGGCGCATGCTTGCATACCCTTTGGCAATGAGCTATGACAGCCCATGTTGCTTTAAGAAGAGTTCCACTGGTGCTAAGAGCTGAGGGAAGCAGGAAGGAAGAGCCTAGAAAAGAGAGCAGAAGAAAGGCCAGCAGAGGCTGAGCCAGGGGTCAAGACAGAGGCAGACAGGAGTCTAGTGCTTGACCTACTGCTGTGAGAATAAAGCTCGGTATGAGCCCCTTTTTACCCCCAATGTTCCATCATTGTTATTCAGTCTCTCCAAATCCATAGTGAACTTGCCTGGATTTGTATGTATACTGAGCTCTGTCAATGTTACAGGTAAAACATGGAACCTTGTATTTTATTTCACAAATTTGTGTTTACTGATGATATTGCAAGGTTATTTCATATTTATATGCTCACTTATGTCTTTTTTCTTCTTTTGGATTGTTGGTATTTTTCATACTCATTTTTCTGAGGATACATACTTTGAATATCTTTCCTGCCAATCATGTTTATGCTGCAAATATTTACAAAATTCCCTATAGCTGAACTTTTCAGCTCAAAAAATTTCTCTAACCCTTTTTTTCTGAAAATTATGAGGATGGCCATCTCAATGCACCTGTCTTAAGCATGGGCCTCTGCTGTCTTATTTATTGTTTGCAAAGTGATGTCTTGCGTAAAGCAGTGCCTTTTCAGGACCATCACCTGGATGCTGATTTTTGTTTTACCCCTGGACACTGTAACTCAAATTAGCTTCAGCTCTGTGATCTGTAGCCCGAGGATAAGTCTCATTTTAAGCCTCATATTCCCTCCAGGTACAATAGCCTTGGGTTCTGCTTGTCTTGGAGAGAAATTTTGACAAGAAGATGATGCATTTGGAAGAATGCAGATGGTGGAGGCTTTTACATTCCAACCAAATGTGTGATCGTCTGCATTGGTAGTTCAGTGTGCGACCCAGGGAGCTCCCAAAACCTTTTCAGATGGTGAGCAGGATCAACACTATTTTCATAATAAAACTAAAATGTCGCATTTCTTTTTTACCTTATTTCTTTCACGAGTGTTGGTGGAATTTTCCATAGGCTTCATGATTTCTGATATTATACCAGATTGAGGTAGAAACACATGCAAGAATCCAGCCACCTTCTATTCAATCAATGACTAAATAGATTTGCATACTGTAAAACAGTGATATTCTTCTCATCAGAATTAGGTTTTTTTTTTAATGTAGTTATTTTTTATTGCTAGTAACATTAGGATGTAATTGATTTTTTACATTTTTATTTTTTAAAGAATTAAGTATGTAATTCTCTAAGCTTAAATTCTAATATGTTAAATAACAATAAAGAAAAACCTCATGAACAAAATCAGCACTGTCACACTTTTAATATAAACAACTATGTCACCTCTCTGCTGAAAAGCCATCAATTACCATACTGCACATATAAACCCCTAATAAAGGTCTGCACTGGACTAACCCATGCCTGCAAGAAAAACCTCTACACAGCCCACTTTCTTTCACTCTGGAGTTGTTATTTACAATGTCATTCATTCAGATCTTCCAAGGAATCAATTTCTGTTCAACCAGAGGGTCTTTGCAGGTGTTGTTCCCTTTGACAGGAGCACTCCCACTAAGGCCCTGCATGACTGTCTCATCTCATCTCTTAGGTTTCCTTTAAAATCACTTCCTTAGAGATACCATTCCCTGATTACTACTCATCCAATCTTTAATGACTCTTTCATTGTCTTTTTTAGTACCTTGTCTTTTTCCACAGAGACCTTGTTAATAAGCATACCAGAAGCAAAAACAGTTGAACAAAATAAGTTCTTGGTCATGGCTAATACTCCCCAAGAGACTAACTGCTGCACTGCTTACTTCTCTCTCCAGCTTCCTATTCTTTTCCAAAACTCTGAGGGACACTCACTTAATTGTTAATTCCCTGATAGATTCAAAATTTCTTATTTTAAATATTTTTTTATAATGTAAGTTATTTTTAATGGAAGAGTTCTAAAAATTCTGATAGAGTTGATGCCGTTTGTATAGTCTTTCCAAGTCCATGTAAAACTCTTTACACTAGGTTGTAAGTGTCTAAAGGCAGGGAGAAAAAATTATATCACACACACACATACACACACACATACACACACACACACACACACACACACACACACACACACACACACACACACAGTAAAACTATACCTAGCTCACAAATATGCTGAAATACACTGAGTTATCTGAACAAATGCATTAATGATTTGTGATTATTTATGTATAAACATCCAAATATTGATCTCCTTCAAGCTCTGTTCATTAACTCTATCACCACCATCAGACAGAATTTGCCAATTCACAAATGCATGTAATGAAAATTCGGTAGAGGATGAGCCTGGGATGTTACCATAAGGGAAGGTTACTAGGTGTGATACAATTCCGGCTGCATCTTGTAGACATCTGAAAGGGTGGAGGACTTAAAAGGACACTTAGAAAATTAAAGGGAGGGAAGACATCCACTCAGGGAAAAAATTTTAAAGGCATGATTAAAGATGCAGAAATGTTCCTAACTAGTTTATAGATTGCTGAACTGCTCAGGGTGCTTGGAATTCATTAGGATTTCTATACTTCAAAAGACCACAGAGCAGAAAGATTCATCAGCTGTCACCAGAGTGGGTCACAGACCCACTGTGAAGAAGAGAATGTCTATTTTCCACCCTCTCCCCTTTCATGTGCTCCTCAGTTTTCTACTCATGAAAGCATACATATCCAGGATCACCAGTGTTTTCATGCTACCTGAAGTCATGCTGGACAGGGAGAAAAGGGGTGTGCCACACCCATTCCCATTAAGGTATATTTACTTTTGGTGTTAACTTTCCCAAGAGAAAATTTCATTTTAAAATACAGACTTGATGAACAAAGTACAAGACCTAAAGTTTGGATGACTGTAATCATAGCCTTCAGGGATAGAGAAGACAGACATCTAGTGACAAGTACCTACCCTGGTCTTCTAAAATGACACTACCTAGGTACTTACTAGTCCTCTTTTGCTTTCTACAATACAAAACTCTAGCTTAATTCTCATGCAAGCATATTACTTATGAACTGAGCATCTATCCTAATATTTTTGTCCAAACTACTTCCTCTATTTGACAGGTCTAGAAGGGCATTGTGGTAATAAGGAAAAGTCCAAGTGGTTAAGACCATGAGAAGTGAGAATGAATCCTGCCACACTTCCTTCCTACATGGATATCCCAAAGCAATCACACTCTCATTGATAACGTTTCCTCATCTGGGAATAATAATAGGCACTGTTGTGAAAATTAGAAATGATATGAATTCACATAGTGGGCAGACCATAAATTAGTTCGATAGATATTATAGTTGATAGTACAGTTACATGAATATCACCAATAAATACAGATATTTATATACAGCATCTAATTCTTCCTCTGTATGTAACATATATTAACACATAGTACCTATGATGTCCTTGCTTCTTTTTCTATATCTGCAAATCTAATCTGTCTACCCAGTTATAATACTGCTCAGTCAGAAGGACAGTGTCCATAAACAACTGGGGAGGTCATATTTGTGCCTACCAGCTGCTATCAGCCCATGTTTATTTAAATTCAATGTCTACATTAAATAACACTTCTTCCTTGATACCTTTATTGATACTATCCATAGTTCATAAAGTCTCCCTTACTGGATTCCCATAGCACCTTTTCATACATGTATTTTATTTTGATAACTGAACACTTTTTAATTAATCTATTTCCTCTCTTACAATTCCCATACACTATCCCCTAGGTAAACTGTAATCATTTTGAGAATAGGGAGTATGTCATTTCTTTCAAACTAATAATCTCATGGCAATAACTATGTAGTTAAGATACTTCAAAATATTTGTTGAAATGAATCTTCTAGGACTGGAGAACGACACATGCATTGCTGTCCAGTCACTGTTGAGCCCTCTTTTCATTCCCAGCTATGCCAGCTGCTCAGCACTCAGCCGGTGACCCATCACTGCACATACATTTGCCATTGCTTTGTGGACTGTGCCACCGTGCCAGAATAGAAAGAACCTTTCTTTGTATTCTCATGTTAAGTTCAATAAGCTGTCCTATTCTGAAGTGGAATACATTTCGGAGTGTGGTTGCTTTTGAAGAGCAAGGTTTCTGTAAGAAGAAGCTGAAAGAATTTGATTCTGCTCTGACTACGTTTTTTAATCATCACTGTTTGCCCCTCCAGTGTGTCTACCCATTTCTGAAGTCAGGCTCAAGATTTTGATGCCCCGTCACAGCTAAATACAGTACATCACTTCATTTCAGCAGGCTCTTCACATTGTGTTGTTGTTAATGATGCTTTTTATTTACCAGAACCATAGGCAATATGATATTACTCTCATTCAGTGGGCCCGGCAGAAGACTTTTAAAAGTGTAATGCATTTGCTCTAATGTCTCTGATCAGGTGGATCTGGCCTGGAAAAACTCCAAGTTGGATAATTACATTTTCTCTACCTATAATTTCCACCACCCCTTTGAGAGCTTGTAGCATTCTTCTCCTTTCATACTCCACACATGTGTGATGTTTGCTGAACACTGTTTTAAGAAGAGAGTATCTGATAGTCTTCATCTCCAGGAGGTGAGGGAAGAACAACCAGAAAGGGAGAGGCCAGGATGAACACTTCCTAAATTGTGATGTCCTTGAAGTTTACCTTGATTTTTCCTTGTCTCTTCATAATTTGTGTCCTTATTACCCCTTTTTCATGACCTATCTTATCTCATATTCAGGTAAACAGTAATCTTATGCTGTCATGAGTTTCGTAATAAGGAGAGAAAGTGATCTAGTGAAACCATCCTCATTAATGCATACATAGCACATTTGATAACTTGTCCAGAGATTTGTGAAGTTTAAAAAAGATACTTACTGGATGGGGCAAGGTGTAACACAAAGGGATAGATTTTCAAAGATCAAGTTTTAAAACCTATGTCCAATGAGAAAGAGAGCTCCCCTCAGGTGCGGAGTGCAGCCTGTGTGCCTTAAACTCCCTCTCATGCCTACACACAAGAACTGCACTGCTGTTTAAGATATAAAGAAATACCAGCTTCTACATTTTATTGTCTTTAGTAGGTTACATTAGCATACGAGGTTTTTGCACATAAGGTGTGACAAGGTCAAGAAGAGTGTTTTTAATGTTTTTAATACAAGTGGTCTCAGGGTCAACTTTTTCTTTTTTTTTAGAGTAAGAGCACCTGAAATCAGCTGATGAAGGTGAATGGCTAAGGTGAGTAATAATATCCCTGTACAAAACATGTATGACCTTGAGTTCCATAAAAAACAAGACTAATTATCAATCCATCAATCCTGACTGGTAGAATTAGAAGACTTGCCATGGGAGGGATTTGATCTTTGTATTGTGATTACATGAAGCGATAACTTTTATAGGAAAGTCTTTCTTGAGTGTGTACTGTCCATTTCAATGGTGTTTCACATTGTTTTTTTAATGGACATACAGGATGTGCTCTTAGTCCTTTCATGTTATCTCCCTTCGCTTTAGGGACCTGGATTCTCCAGGATCCCTAAGTCCATGTCAGTCCATCCAAATACCTTACAACTCTACCTTAGAGTCACATGCGGTTTACTATCTAGGCAGTTGCTCCACTGACATTGAGAGCTGACATCACCGTAATGGAGGAGCCTGGCATATATTTATGGAACATTAATTCAGCCTATAATATTATAGCTGTCAAAGTCAGCTAAGACAGATCTTATTTTTTACATTTTCCCTTTTCTCTTCCTGATATGTCTTGATTCTATGCAGGCTAATGGGGGGCTATGACACTAGATCACCTGTGATCACACTAGATCACCTTTCTTCACTTTCATGATGTTACAGACAGGCCCAGACTACTTCTTTTCTAGAAATTATTGGAGGTAGGACTGAACAGAGTGATGGATTCCTCTGGTGCACTGGATTCAGGGCAGGGCGAAGGCGCCTCTGAAAGGAGTTGGCCACACACCAGTTCATATTCAGAAGGGGCTGTGGTAGTAGAACCAACTCTATCTCAGAAGGTCTATAAGGGAAGGACATTTTTTAAGCACAATTTCAAATTTAGGAGTATATCTTTTTAGGTGCTGACAGGACATAAATGGAAACATTCCAAATGAGCATGAAGACTGGGAAGTGATACTATTTAAAAGGAAGAAAAGAAAAAGTTGTTATTAGGAGACTCATCCTTTCTTTTGAATTCCTTTTAAATGTAATCAATGAGCCCATATTTAACTTCTGGGCTTGTAGTCAAAGTCACCAATTCTTTTGCTCACCTGATGTGACAGTTGCCCTGGTCTCTTGTCCCATTTTTGGCAGTAAATTTGGTTCATTTATCAGTCCAGTATCATGTACTTGTAATACAGGTTTGGGTAGGTCTGAATACCATCATTTCAGAACTTCTGGTATTTTCCCATTGGTTTTAGGAGCACAAACACAGTCCATTAATAACACATTTGAAATCTTTGTCTTATAGTGTCTTCATTTTCAGTGACTGTCTTAGAGGATCAGAGCTGTCCTGTATTTGTTTCTATTGCCTTTCCTAACTTCACTATTTGATTAATTTCCATGTTTTTGTAAGCACAAGTCACCAGCCTCCCCAACTTTGGTCATTGCTTTTTCCTTTAACAACTAGTAGATTTACTACTATTGCTACTAGTCCTACTAGTCTACTGTATACTAGAGCAAGGGCTGATAAACTTGTTCTACAAACAGCCAGAGAGGAAATGTTCCATGCTTTGTGGGCTATATATGGTCTCTTATTTCTCCTTTCCTATTCTTTTGTGTATTTTTTCCTGGCTTATTTTTACAACCTTCTGAAAATGTAAAATATATATATATATATATGTATGTATATATATATGTATGTATATTAGCTTAGGTCATTCAAAACAATTACTGATCCCTGTATTAGAGGTCAAAGAGAGGAACTAGAATGTAGTCTCATTCTAAAAACAGGTCAGGAAGACTAAGGAGAGATGATGAACCATTTACTGCCAAAAATTAAGGAGATAAACGTGATGATCTTTGAATAGATAATTTTACTAGAACATTGCTTTTTGGAGGAAATGCAATTACTTTCAAACATTTCTGTTTTGTAAGTGTGACTTTTCTTTTATCTTATACTTCAAGTAGAGTCAATATATCCCTGGCCATTTACAAAGAATTTAAATTGTCCCAAGTGTCTTTTATTTTCTTTTAAATCAAGTAGAGTGTGTTTATAGTCTCTCCTCAGAGAATAAACCCATCTTAAGTTGACTCAAAATTGAACAGGACTTCACGAGGAGGCAGTGTTTGAATAAGGCCATGCACTTAACAAGCCGTGTGATGCAATGACCTTTTAAAATGCTCTTTACACTCTAGGCATCCCACTCTTCTCAAGTTACTATTTTGGATCCTAAAGGATTTTGTTTTGTCTTTGCAAATTCATATTGAACAGAAGATATTAATACCATAACCTATGTTATCTGTCACTTGGCTCAGTCTTATTGGCAGACAAGTCTTTGGACAAGTCTTTGCATGAAAAGGCACAATGTAACAAAGTGAAAGAGAAGAGAGAGTGGGGAAAAGACCAACTAAAAAATATCTTAATAACACTTTGCTTGATTGGATTTCCTTCAAGAACCTCCATTTCTTAGTAACAAGATGATTGGCTACTAAGTATCATAAATCTACACTGACATCCAGAAAGGTCAAGTCCAGGAGAGGCCATGATATTCAAGGGACACTTCTTTTGTCCTCACACGGAAATTTATTCTGTTCTCCATCAACTTTAGAAAAAAAGAATAATCTGTGAACAATAATTTTCCTGCCTAGTTGTTTGACTAAACAAGGCAGAAAACATACTCACACTTACCGAGCAAAGGGATCCCTTTTCATGGCTTAATGAAACATCTCCAAACAGAAATGAATTAATATTATCAAACCTCAGAGAACATGAGGAAATAATGGGCATCACCTGTGACTCAAGAGGGGTTCTCATGCTTGCAGTATGGGATAGGTGATTTGAAAAGAGTGAATTTGAAATTTCTGATACTGTACATTCAGTGTCCCTTTCAGGACTTTGAATCACTTGTTATCATTTAAAAAATTTGACTAGTGTTTCAGGCTGTCTCTCAGTTTGGTGGTATCCCCTTTGGTACCTACTACAGGACTTTTTCATGGTAAGGATTCAATAGAGATATGTTGACCAATTTATTAAATTTTATCCCCAAGCTACCCGTGAACCTCATAAATCTCTTCCATCTCAAATCTATCACTCTGAATACATGAGAATGGGAAAAGACAACGTACCTATCCCCCTGCCCTGCTTTAGTCATTCATTGTCTTTGCATCAAGTTACAAAGATTTCTTTCTTTTAATCAGCCCTGATCAAACCACCTCTTCAACCAGTTGACCTTCCAGGTTGTTTTTTCTTTATTTCTGAAAATTTTGTCTTGATCTGTCTTCTTGCAAGGTGTTCAGAAAGAGCCAAAGAAATACAGTGGGATGGCCTATAATAAACAGACCAAAGAGCTGGTAACTTAATTAGCGGAATAGAAGGAATACTCTCTGTTCTTCCCCTCCAGTACACACACACACACACACACACAAACACACACACACACACACACACACACACACACACAGTCTTCCTCATGGTCATCCATTCTGAAATTTTAACCAATATAGAGATATCAGTGCATTTGGAGCATCTCATCCCAGGCCCTAATTAGGGGATTAGTGCCTAAAAACTACCTTGCCAAATAGGTAGAAGCTGAGGGCAAAATTACTGGGGTAATTTCACATGGGGTAGGAAAGAGGACAGTGAGGAGAGAGATGGCAATATGGCAGAGCATTCTGTTTGCTGTGCTTCCTGGTTAAATGTATCTTACAACATTATTTTAAAAATATGAAACCTTCTAAATGTTTCTGGTATTCATCTAGAACAAATGGCATCAAAGTTTACATGTTAATATATTTAAAAAAATTTCAATGGAAGAAAATTTTAAAAAGCAGTTTGAAGGCCCTAGAAGCAAATTTTCTGATATCACAATTGTTTTCAAGAAACAGTACAATATATTTTTTAAAGGCGCAATTAATTAACATGGCATTTCTCTGAATTTGTGTATTAGGTCACTTTGCCCCATAACTTAAAGCTAACAAGTTTAGTTGCCTTTTCTGCAGGTATAAACTTGCCTAATTTTCTAGACATTCAGATTCCTGTGTGTGTTAACAGTCTCATCACTCTGAGACATTCCAGGCATGCCACTTTCTTTCTGTTTTAAGGTCAAGTGTTTTCATTGGGAATTCTAAACCCTTAAGGAATATAAGAGTGACAGGAACATCAGGGTGCATTCTCTTTCTTAACAACAGCAAAACTCCAAGAAGATGCTCATCAAATAATTGTGAGGCTTGGAAATATTCAAAAATCATCATCTTCTGTGATGTGTAAAATAATTAAATGCAACATCAGCATGACATCAGTGGTAGATAATTTTCAGCCGTAAAATGCCATTGTCTCACATTAACTGGAGGGTCGTTGGAGGTTTTTGTCTCCATTTCACCAGACAGAGTACAAAACATTGTGACATGCTTAATATTTCTTCCACCAAGATGTCCACTCCAATTCCTCACCCTTTACAGAGTTGTTGATTTCATCCTGCATTTAGCTGCCAAAAAAGCGATTGCGTGCGCAGCGCCAGTAACAAAGTGAAAATGAATTATGCATCAGAAGAAACTGCATTTGAGTCAAAAAACTTAGACTTCAGCATCTTCAAATTACAATATGATTTAAGAAGGAATACATTTAAGGAGATAGCAATGGACTGAGGTGAAGGGGTCAGCATTGGCCTGGTTTAATATAATTTAGCTTTCAATTATTTATTTTTTAAAGAGCTGCTAAGCACACTGAATCTCTTTAACGGCAATGTCAAAAGTATGGAGACTGGAGAAAAGCCATGAATAATAGTGACAGATTGTTATGCATGGTAATGTTATAGGGCCTGCTGCAAACAAAGCGTTCACTAGAGCAGGGAGAGCAAACAAGGAGCCTGCTATGAAAGCAAGGGACAGGACTCCCTTTCCTGAGCTGTGAAGGCGGCTGAACTCCACTTCCTTTGAGATCTAACTGGCTTTGTCAAAAAGGCCTTTAAACCAATCTGGCCACAAGAATTCTGTATTTCTCTTTTGACAACTGGAACATACAACTGTTTGTTTAAATTGTCTACCTTTAATTTTATTAACAGTAACATTGACCCAGTAAAATATCCTCTTGCATTCTTTGAACAACCAAGCAGTAACTACAGCTGTGAAAAGTGCCCCAGAGGACACAGGTCAGTTGGGGTTAAACTAATGGGGAAATGTATAGGTCAAAATATAGGATATATAAGTGTTAGAGAATCTGAGGCAAAAAGTGTTTCTTCATACAGGAGGAAGGAAGAGATCATAATGGTAAAGTAGAAGATGGACCAAGAGTAGGGATCCCCACATTCACCCATCAACTCGCAAAGGGTCCTGCTCCCCTCTGCCCACTAGTCACCCTTGATCTCTTGCAACAAACAGCATTGGCTGAGAAAAGCCCCTACATGTGTGCTGTGTTTCTTACCTAAGGGAGAGTCATTCACATCTCCCACGGCCTCTTCTCACCTGGGTGAAATGAATGTGTGATTCTGTTTGTCGAATGGTCATTCTGCCACACTGACGCAGTCATTTGGTCCTTGGTGGCATTAGGACTCTCATTTCCTTCTATTGCCACACCATTTCCTATCGCCCTCCCTTAGAACCACTTGCCCCACCAGCCCAGCCTTCCCTGGTGTGGTGCCACGCTGTAAAGGCAGTGTCATATGGAAAGAGAAAACAGAGTGGGGAATCAGAGGGCAGATTTCTCGTCTTGGCTCTTACATGTTTATTTAGACAACTTAAGGACTTTGTTTCTTCAACTTATAAGTGAACAGATTGGTTAAATCAGTGATTTGAAAGCATAGTGTGTGTGTGTGTGTGTGTGTGCCCATGCATGCATGTACACACACACACATATGCTCATATAACTCACCCCTTTAACAACAGAATATTTTTCTTTTCAAAGAAATGTTCTTTCACAGACCCCAAATTCTGAGCAGACAGAAGCAGAGCCATGCTAGCTGGGGCAGGGATGAGGAGCCCATGGTATCCCACTGCATTTCCACTCCCAGCCTTGCTCCTGAATGCTCTGCAGAGTCCAGGCCTGACATCTACAGGAGAGCACAGTTTCTAAAGTTCTCTCAAGTTCTAAACTTCTTAGATTTCCTGCCATTCTATACAACATTTTACTCCAAACTGTGACTATCTTGCAAGGCATTCTACTAACACTTGCACTTTAAAAAAAATAAAACATGGAGAGAAAAAAGCCAAAACTAAAGGACTATTTAGAGGTACAATTTCTGTAAAAAAAAAAGGTAATTGTTCCCCACTGCACATCAGAGTGGTCTAAGTGTCTAATCTGTATGCGGTGGGACAAGTTAGCAGCTCTTTGAAAACTTCAAGCAGAAGAGGAAAGCGAAGTGGATAAAGGGTGCATGCATCCATTCACCACTTCACTGCCGGATCAAAGGGACAATGATCTGCTCCCTTTGCCAGGGGCACATGCCAGGTTCATTTTGCACACTTGTGTCTGAGGAAGACAATGTTTTCGTGACAATACAGTGCATGTATTTCCGTCCTTTGGGGAAGATTGCGGGGTATGTGGTGCTGAGAAAACATTGCTACTTAATTATGAAAATACATAATAGCAAACCTCCAATGAAGAGGTATGACAAGTGAGACAGGCATAGTTTCCTCAAGCTTAAACTAGCTTTCATTTAGAAAGTACATTGTAAAAACAATGTAACTAAAAATAAGGAAATACAGACTTCAGCTTGATTTTTCTAAGTTCTTTCTCTCTAAGAGAGATGGGGATCTATTGATCTCAAGGCTTGCAGTTTAGCTTTCTCCAGAATGCTGAAGGGGGTTTGACATTTAATATTTTATTTTGATCATTATGTAGTCTCTTTTCTCCAGTCATAAAGAGCTAAGTAGTATAACCCTTTCTTTCTTTCTTGGGGGGAGGGGGTGGAAAGATAGAGAATATGAGCAGAACTATTTTGTCATAAGCCAGACCCACAACTCTGATGCCCTGGGATCCACTTTCCTACAGATCTCAAGCCCTAGAAAAGAATTGAAGCTTTATTCTTGGGTAGCAGCCAAATGATTAGCTATTTGCCAAAGAATTAGCTAGTTATGGTGTAATATCTTGCCCCTCCCTCTCTAAAGAATAAGTGAAAAAGAAAAGTTAATTATGCCTGAGTAAAAGGAAATGATTGTTGTGCCTGTGTGAAAAGAGTTACCATATGTGTGTGTTGGGACATATGTGTGTGAGAGAGAGTGTCATGATCATCAGCTAATTAATTCTTGGGATCCACTGTGACAGGTTCAGAGTTAGTGTGCACTTTGGGATTGTCACTAGGGTGGTGTGATCTAGATAATATTATCCATGATACTCTTGAATGACATCACTTCTCTTTCTGTTAAACAGAACAACTAACACCACATAATCATCTCAGTGATGTTGATATGTGGGACAGACACACTGAATGATTATCATGTGACACAAGAGTGAGGAGAAACATGGCAGGCTATCACAGGACCAATTTCTCTGTACTTAGTAATGTATCTCCCATTCCTTGGATTAGGACCAAGGAAAAGGTTATGAAGAACAAATGTTATGAAAGAGAAGAAATCCATCTTGTTTGTTTTCTTTTATTTTATATAAACCTTGTTCAGAAGGTTTTATTATGTTTTGTAGCATGAGTAGAAATGCCCCTTCCCAAACCACACTGATATTCAGCCCAACAGCTAGATAGCATTTAAGTCCCAAGAATCTGCTTTAGAAAGAACTTTGTTTCAGAGTGACAGTGACAGAAAGACAACCTTCTTGGTACTATTATAATATTCCTAAATATGACCACATAATTTAGGAAGGGGGTTTGTCATTACAGTCAAAATAAATAGACTATCCTAAAGCTTAAGTCTGGCTTCTACATTTGACAGACCACCACAAAAGCAGCCAAAATGTTTGACTTTGTGATATTGGCCATCCTTCCTTGTTGTCTTGTTGTGTTGATATGTAGAAAGGATGTGAGATCACTGAAGGACATTAATGACTATCTAGTAAAATCCTTTCAATTACAGATTTAAAAAAATGGGTCCTAAAGACAGTATAGAATTTTCTCAACAAAGTCAAATGCCAATTCTTCTGTTTATGAAAATAGAGAGACAGTAATACAGTATTTAAGAAGATGCCTCATGGGAATTTGGGTAAAACATACAGCCCTTCCCCTGTAGATGATTGTTTTTGTTGTTTTCCTCCTGTATTATAGAAATTTTCTATGAGATTTATTCACAATGTCAAAAACTGCCAGATTTGCATCTCCACTCCACATGCAAAATCTCACTCTTCATATTAGGGACTAGTTTTTATTCTCCAGCAGCTCATTTTCCATGAGCACCTAGAGAGGACTTACCTATTTGTACAGAGCATTTCATATGCAAATCTACCCAGTCAATAGTAGAGTGGACAGTTTTTATATACAGGAGATGCTAATCATGATGACTTTTAAAGTAACTGAGGCAGACAATATCCTTGTCAGTGTCCTAAGGATTTCAGAGGTAGAGTCTCTGACATTATGATACAATTGAACTAGTAAGATTGACCACAGGTGCTGAAGCCCTGTAATTCAACCTCTGGAAATGGATTTCCACAGGATGGCAACATTGGAAAATTTTGGTCTTTTTGGTCCTTGGGAAATTAATGGGAGTAGGTGGGGTTGGAGGCAGAGGACAGCTGTACCTTTTCTCTTTTGCTCTATCTTTCTAGGGCTTGTTTCATCAGCCTATTTTTTTATAAAGTACCTTGAATGTAGGTGTCTCCTTCCTGCTGAGCTAGTCAAAGTGCTTTACATACATTATCTCTCATTTGTCCTCCTCTAATCCTCAGTGTTTGATAGGTGTCAAAGAAATAAAAGCAATGTCCTTTTCCCCTCTTCTCTTCTCTTCTTTTCTTAATTTAAGGAGGAAACCAGAGCTACAAGATCAGAAGTACAGAAGAGTAACTTTCCAAGATGGCGACCAGTCTTGGAATTCCATTATATTGAGCGAAAAAATAAAAGTAGCTTATTTGATTTTCATTAGTACTATTCATCAGTAGCCCACTCTCCTTTCTTTCCTGAACCTGAAATATCTACACTTCTCATTTTTCTTGCTGTGAGGTCAGCCTTATGGAATGTCCTGGCTTATGAAATGTGAGCAAAAATGATCTAATTTTCTGGCTGAAAAGATCCACTTTGGTTTTTCATTTCTTTTCTTCTCCACCAGTGGGTGCTGTGGAGCAGAGCCATCCCTGCCCTGAGAAAACACACGCACATACACACACACACACAAAATATCTGTGTGGAAGAGATCTGGGGGTTATTTGTTGCACCAGTATAAACTTAGCATATTCTCATTA